>DWME01009349.1:0-10981 GCA_018244795.1 Parelbella ahira ahira | reverse complement strand
TCATTCTAATGGTTTCATGATTAAAATGAATAGTCGTTAATAATTATTGCACCCTTAATATTATTAATCATATTTAATTATAGTTAACCAAGGGGCTATTAATTTGACATTTATTGTATAGACTTGCCCCCTATTCCATGTTTGGACGTAAACGAAACCGATGGAACGTGGGAGTGTATTAGACTCTGACTCCTCCGTTTACCCCTTCGAGGGTTACAGGCGTTATGTTACGTTTTTATTTCAATTTAAATGTTTTTTAAAAGCGACTACTGTAAAACTATCCAAAAATCATTTAAAAGTAAAAAAATGGACTAAGTAATGGTTATATAATAGAGACAGTATCCATTTTGCAAGCAACAAAATTATAGACATACGTACATAATATCAGACAACGGTGTTAAGGGAGTGAAATCCTAGGAGTTTAGACTTTAATTTCCCATTAATTTAAATGGAAATTTATACAAGTGGAGCACGTGTAATATTACTTACTTGCTATAATATTAAGAATGAGAATATTGTGAGGAAACCTGCGCCCCTGAGAGTTCTCCATATTGCTTCCCAGGACGTGAAGTCTACCAACTGGCACATGGTCAGCGTGAATTATTACTGTGGTCTTAAACCTTTATTGAATGGAGATAATTATGTTGAATTTGAAGGATGTCACTGTTTGTGTACGCATTCATTCATTTTTGCTACATATTGTTTTAAGTAACGACTAACTAAATGATCATCTGCAAATCCGCAAGCTAATTATTTTATACTAAGGAACAATAAAATACTACAAATTATAATAAGTATACAATAATATGCAATGAACCGTTTATATTTATTTGAAAATGACAATTAAAAAAGACTAGTTATTAGGTTCTAAATTTATTAACTGGGAAATAATAATAAAAAAAAACTACCAGTCCAAAGGTTCTACGTTTGTTTATAAACAAATAGTAATAAGAACTGAAGGGTGTTTGAGGTTACAACTTTATTTATCAGGAAATAGACAGTTTGAAATCAAATGTAGGTATACGTACACCTGCCGCCCATTCCTATCTCTGCCGTGGACACGATTGACGGTGAAAGTAGAATAACTGCAGTACACTTCGCCATAATAGACTTTATTTTAACCTTACGTACCAGTTTGTTTATTTTTGATAAAAATGCGTTTTAATTTATTTATTTTAAATTAACCTAGGTATGTATAGAATTATATAATTTTGCTACTGAACTGATAAACAATTATTTTGCTACTAAATTTATTCTTAATTATAATTTAAACGAATCAAGCTATGGAATTTTAATATTTCATTGCGTTTTCGTTATAGCTATTAATGCATTCTTTTACTGTGAAAGTTAGTTCAGCGAGTGTCTCCTTATTTTACATCGTCTTCGTAGTAACTATAATCGAAGCTATAAATAAATTATATGTCTGCAGTGTCCGAAGCGGAAGGCAATTTGTTGTCTATGGTGGACTTCCGATATTGGCGATGCGTAATGAAGCGAGAATGGCGATGTCCCGATAGTGAGATTAACTTCTATTTGTTTACGCCGTAAGTATTATCGCACACGCTCCTGGTTCTATGGTTTTGGCGCCTTAGAAAATTCCATAAGAAAATTTTGTGTAGAGAACTTTAGGATTGGATTAGGTTCATGAGACCTGTTTAACCCTTTAACAACTGGTATTTACCTATTCATAAATGTATATGTCGAAACGCCAAAAAAGTTGTTCTATACGTAATACATAAAGTAAAAAATATGTTTTTCCAAAATAAAATCGTCATGTCTTTACGACAGCTATAGTATAAGGGTTACAAACTGTAATAAAATTGACCAGTATTGTGCATTTCCATTTAATTAACGTTATAACAAACAATTAATTCGAATACCTCAAGTGTCATGCAGTTACGTATTTTTCATGTTGTTCCATTTTTCATAGGGAGCATCCGTTTCAACAGTGGATAGATGTTCGACACTTCAACCTACGGAAACACGGCTGGAAACCTACAAGGAAGAATGTTCTCATCATACACGGCTTCAATGGAACAGTTTCGAAAACACCAATGACATTTCTGCGTGATGGTAAGCTGTGGATATACAGCTGTTTGATAAACTTAAAAATTATTACAACTAAGCTATTTCAAGTCGGAGCTAAGCTTTCACGTCAGAGTTTCTGTTTTATCATCATCAGCCTACCCCCGTCCACTGCTGGACATAGACGCCTCTCTAATAGCACGCCACTGAGCTCGTTTTAGGCCTATGTCCAGCAGTGGACTGTGATAGGCTGACGATGATGAAGATGACGATGAGCTCGTTTGTATGAATCGTATAAAATAATTAAGGCACTTAGGTGTTTTGTTTTTAATCTATAAACTATTTATTGACATGCCCGTAACGGTCTATACTGGTTATGAAAATTCCTACTCGCTTTTGGCTTCAAACGGCTCCGCTTATGCTCCATGAGATGTTTCACTTTCGTTAATCTGTGCTATAGTCTGCGAGCCAAAACGAAGTGGAAAATTACAGAATTCTATTACAGATTAACTACTTTCATTTTCATAAATGAGTAATACATTGGTACTTTTGTTATACACTTACTGAACAGACAAAAATAGGCAGCGTCACTAGAAATAGTGTAAACGATAAGTTTTTGTATATAGCAACTGATTTACTTCTATGATCTCAATAACATATTTCTGTATGTATTAAACGCTTACAATGAAGAAGTACCTACTTGTACTTGCTCGAGCACCCTCACAAGAATTACTTTTATTTTGTGCTGTAATTAACCCTTAAAACATGAAAATGTAACATTGCGCCTGTATACCGCTAAGTTAGGCAGGGGAGTGTAGGATACATCCTCGTGTCTAGAGTTATGTTTACGTTCCATGGAATAGGTGCTGAGTTAATTGCCATACACCGGGCACAAATCCAGACTCCGATTACCGATCCAACACTACTAGAAATTTTAAATTAGAAAAATCTAATTTTACCCCACCCGGTATTTGATCCCAGGACCTCCGTCGGCAGTCGTGCTTGCAACCGTTCGGTCAACGAGGCAGTCACTACATATGTACCTACATATAGATATAAAGTTTTTAATCAAATTGTAAATGTGATAGAGAGTGCGAGTAATTTAAATAATTGGTGTTAAAATAAACCTCACGCTTGCCGTAATTAAATCGAACACATCTTACAATTTTATTCACAAAACCAGGTTCTAAACCTTGATTCTATCTTTTATAACATTCGCTTAGAAGTGAAATAGGAGATAAATATATGGAAATTATTTGATAAATAACATTATACTTATTTCAATAAAGTTTTATAATGTCCCCAGAAATATTTGATTTCATTATGTGCGCCCACTAAGTCGGAAATACCTACCTAACATTTTGTTCAATAAAATGTATTTATAAGAAGTCTCTAATTGAAATTTGAAACTAATACAATTATTACTTTTCAGCATATTTGTCACGTAAAGACTACAATGTGTTCATGGTGGACTGGTCCATCTTAACAAGGTTTCCTTGTTACCTCTCGTCTCTTTCAAACATGAAGTAAGTTAGTTTCCTAAATTGAATCAATGGATTTTGAGGCTTATGCCATTATAATAAAATAGTAAGTCCTTCGTTTTAGATAAAATCTTTATATATAAAAATCCCGTGTCACGATGTTCGTTTGCGCTAATCTCCGAAAACAGTAAACCTATTTCAATGAAATTTTGTAGATAGGTATCTATTGTTTTGTCCAACTTAAAAGATAGAATATATTTTATTTCAAATTAGCAAAATTGTTTATTTTTTATGACAAATCATTATAATATTGATTAATTTTATCAGTTTCCAACAGATGGCGCTGTTAGTTAATCTGTTGATAATACATGAATTATTATACAAACAACCTACAATTTATTTACTTTAATGTTATATTTATTTCTTTATTATCAAAGTGTAATGTAATATTTTCGTTAACGTCTATAACTTTGTAAATTATTTACATTCTAATTTTTTTTTTCAACTTTTATAACAGTCACAACAACGCGTGGCCGGGTCAGCTATATATTATAAACAATGATGATTAGAAATACATAAGCATGTTTAATAAACACAATTTATAAGGGAATACATGTTTGTATAAAAATACAAGATAAATTTAATCACATTTCTGTTAGTAATGCGTAGTTACCTGGTACTAACTAGAAAGCTGTCGGATTAGTTGTGTTGAATACGAAGATTGTAACAGTTCTTTGAAAAAACTTTCATACCGTAATTAAATATGGTGTACAGCGCGATCTATTATTCTAGTGTCATTATATTTTTTTTTATTCAGACTGGCAGCCCAGTGCACAGCCCAGCTATATTCGCACATCACGCAAGCTGGTGCATTGGCCAAAATGATCACCTGCGTGGGACACTCCCTCGGCGCCCACATATGTGGCATGGTGTCCAAACACCTAACGGAAAAACAATACAAAATTGTAGGTAAGTATCTTTTATAATGTGACTCTATTTGAATGTAGAAAAATCGATTTAGAAATACTTCAATAAAAATAGTTAAAAGATCAGTGCAATCGATTGTCATATCTGCGTGATGGTGGCAACATCGACTTGATCTTTTTTTCATCGCCTTCCATCAATAAAAAGTACGAATTTGATTTTGAACCATGTTCCAAAAAACGCATTTTAAATAATGGACGTGAACTATCAATTATTAGAGGTGGTGCTTAATGTCATTATACAAACATATTTTTTAGTTTTAAAATGTTTGACTGTTTATAAGATAAAAGTTTCAACTATAATTGCAATTTTTTTTCAATGGCGTAAAATCGCAGGTGCAATAAAATTCAACTAGTTGTATAGCAATGATTATTTATCATTATTAAAATTTTGACCGTGAAGTTATAACGTTTTTTTATTGAATGTGGTCAATCACTGATGGAACCTGAGCGGAAAATTGATATATAGAAAGTGATCTTTTCGATCTTGCTTTTCGTTGAACCGAAAATGTACAGTAAGATGTTTGTATTTAATGACCATTATTCTATGCACAGGTGTAGAAATTTTCGCTTTTTGTTCGTACGTCAATGTTAATGTGTTCTCGACAGATAAAGTAGTACTCGATTTGATTAAAATCGATTTTCTACTAAATGAATAAAACTTCCTCGAAGGTCGAGTGGTCGTATCGTTACCGCTAATGAAGGGGTTCTAGTTTCGACCTCCGAGATAGGCAAATGATTACTGTTCTATTTTTTTACTCGAAATTTTCTTAAGTTCCTAGCAGTAGCTCGGTTTCGATTTATGCGCGGTGTACGGTAATAAGCTCAACCATATTCCAAGGGACGTTCATTAGAGGTCAATTGTGGAAGTGTACTATACTATTGTCTTACCCTTCAGGGAAATACAGGTGTGTAGTTACACGTTAATAAAACTGCAACGAACGTCGATATAAGAATAAAAATATATTTTTAAATGCTATACATGTGTAAAAATATTCTATTCAAGTATGTTCTCATTAAAGCTGTGGTTTCTTCGGGAGAGCCATAGTTACAGTCTTGACTTCCAAATATTGATTCACGCCATCTTCTCCCCTGTAAATGCGTGATTATATTAATCTAAGGCTTGTCACCATGTAAAAAATGACCATTTTGTATTTTAAATCAATCTGAATTTTGTTCATAAATTGTTATAGATTATTTGTATATTAAAAAAAATGAAATTTTCGATTTTATCCAAAGAAGTTATTCCCATGATGGTGCAAAATGGGACAATGTGACAAAATACTATGATATGCAGAGAAAAAACGTTTAAAGTCTACAATAATAATACTTAAGCTATATCTAGATTAGAATGCTTTTTCTGTTATTAAATATTGAGTATTTATTTATGCAAACCAACACCACTAAAGACAATTGAAAGCATTGTAAATTCCACGGTAACATCAAATAAAGAAAATGTACAACAGTGATGGAAACATTGTGAGGAAACCTGCACAACTGAGTGCTCCATAATGTTCTGTAAGACATGACTATTGCACTTAGAAACCATAGTAGACTATAGCCTGACTCTTTGTCATAGTATGAGAAGACCAGTGTTCAAGAGTAAAACAATAATAGGGTTGATTTTCTTTGAGTCTAGGTTCATGACTTAGTAATGTGTATGAATGAAAGTGAATGTATGTACTAGTATAAAACCATATTGCATACTCACAATTCACGACCCAGTCCGGAGTCTTTGTAACCCCCGAAAGGAGTCTGGCCGGTGACATGGTCGTACAGATTTATCCTGAGAATTACAAAATAATAAATTAACAGCCGTTAAGAAACCAACCAGTAATTTGAAATACTTATCAGGGTAGTTAAGGATTTCTTTCAGAACTGAAAATTGGAGCTTTACTATAAAATACATATTATTATCTCAGTAAGTGTGACGAAAATAATCACTGCACCGTTACATAATTCCTAAAAGCATTTTGTAGAAAATAGATTGAAATTTTTATATAGGTTTAATTTTGAAAAATTATTTTTATCTCTCCATACTATACAGTTTCGTTTAAAGAGAACTTTGGCCATACCATGAAACTAATGCATGATACAGAACTCTTCATAAGTTTCGGACTGGTAGGCCCAAGAGAACCTATGTTCCTATATATATGGGACATACATATGCAGAATGACATTAGCCTCAGTATGTAAATGTTTTGTGTCTGGTGTGATTATAACAGAGCATAAAGTTTACGGATGCGAAGAGCTGAAGCACGGGAGCAGTGCACGGGATTAGGCTGATGATGCTGATGCTAATGATAATGATTAAGCTCACCACACGGAGCCAGAGCGCACGTGCTTCGCGAAGCTCATGGCGGTGTTGAGGTCGTTGGTGACCACCCCGGCGCCCAGCCCGTAGTTGGTGTCGTTGGAGCGCTCCACCACCTCGTCGAACGTCTCGAACTTCAGGATGCTTTGGACTGGCCCGAAGATCTGTTAATGTTCAAATGTGTTACATCAACTTGGAGAGACCGTGGTGTTCAGTTACCGCGCTTACACATACACGCATGCACGCACGGCACACATATTTGGTGTTAAGGCACCTCTTATCAATAGTGCCTTTTTGAATTATTGTATCTAAAAATGCCTTCTGAAATTTATTAAATACTTTTTATTAATTCGTTGCAGCGTGCGTCACGGGCAGGTGCAACCTAACCTTGGGCTCTAAGACGAAGCGTACACTCCTTTCCACCTTTCAAGGTGGCCCATATAAATTGTTTAATATCTCACTTCCTCTCTGGCGATCTTCATATCGTCCTGCACATCAGCAAACACGGTGGGCTGTACGTAGTAGCCGGTGCTCCCGAGCCGGTCGCCGCCCGCCACGCAGCGGGCACCCTCCTCCTTGCCCGTCGCGATATAGCCCAGCACCTTGTTGAACATGTCCAAGTCGATCTGAAACGAGACAGTTGATTCATCATCATGAACATTCCTATAATAAAAGGTTTCTCCTTAATATTCTCGATGAACGTGCGGATGGGCATCGCAGAGTAAAGCTTCTTACATTATACGTTGGATATACGAAAAACTTATAGAAAGAAGATGAGCACGATGACTATTATAGAGTCGACCTACTTGAGGTCCTTGTTCCACGTCATCGTAAGGGTTGCCGACGGACCGCTTCTTCGCGATCTCGGCGGCCTTCTGCACGAACTGCTCGTACACGCCCGCCTGCACGTACGTTCTGGTGCCCGCACAGCAGCACTGCCCGCCGTTGGCGAACGCCGCCGCGTGCGCTATCTCTGCCGCTTTGTCCACTGTCATGGACAAAATAGAACACATATCATGAATACATATCATTATAATAAAGTGCCTTGCTTGTGCTCCCCTAATCTCTGAATTTATGCGATAGATTTGAATTATTATTCGTATGTTATACTCAGATTCTTGAGGAATGCTATAAACTATCGAAATGCTATACGTGGAGTGATACTACAACTATTAGTTAGCCTTAAATATTTGTAAAGTAAGTCGGAAGAAAAAGCCAAGATTTATTTGCGTACAAAGGTATTTAATGGTGGTTTAAGAGTATTATTTTATAACATGCATGGCACAATAAGCTTTACTAATTTATGTTGTGTCATAAAAAGGACAATTTAATAAAGATAAAGTAGGTATGTCTTTTACGACATGGTATTTAGATGCATGGTTTAGGAGATAACGTAAAATTAAAATAGAAATGACATACAATCAGCATCATTGAAGACAACCAAAGGGCTCTTCCCGCCCAACTCCAGGGTAACACGCTTCAGGTTTTCAGCTGACGCGGCTTTCAAAACCAGACGACCAACCTGAAATAAATAGAGTGGAGAAGGTATAAGGTAGATAAAATTGCACTCCAACCTTTTTTATCGATTCTCAAATTATTCTGTTTTATTGACATATTTTTAATTTTTTTTAAACACCACATGTGAGTTGACTGATTCGTCAATATTATAAAATTCTCATTGTCATATGACTCATTACTATGTTTTTTATATAAAACATTAACAGATGTTTTGATGTTTTTACATTCACATCTGCACATCTTCAATTAATTATAAACAGGTAGACCAACCTCAGTAGATCCTGTAAAAGCTATTTTATCAACATCAGGGTGGTGGGTGAGAGCCGCACCAGCAGTGGGACCATATCCAGGCACGATGTTGACCACACCAGATGGAAACCCTGCCTCCTTGATCAGAGCCGCAACAGCCAATGCTGTTAAGGGCGTTTGTTCAGCCGGTTTCACAATAAGGGTGCAGCCTAAAACAAACAAATTTTATCTGTAAAGCAACCAATTTATCATAAAGATAGTGCGAGAGGAATTAAAATAGGTATGGAGTGTACTTGTTCAGACTGTTGTGATAAGGTCTGATAACACATCAGTTTATATCTAGTAAATATGAAGTGTTTTATCTTGCAGTACAACAAAGGGCAAGAGACAATTTATCAAACAGATATTAAAATCGAAATCAACGTGAATGTTTATCCAGGTACCTCTTTATAAGTTAAAAATAAGTTTTATTATTCCGTTATCAAACCATACTAACATAGTGGTCACAATAAAAAAGTAATTTCTGTTAATGAAATTTATCTTACAAATATCTTAAATTCCTTTTTTAATATTTACATATATATCACAGTTCTTCTTTTTGAGGGGGCATGTTTTTGTTTATAAGTATTCATTCTTTTTTTTATAATATTTATCAGGAAATGTACATGATAACTGCCTTGTTGGTCCAATGGTTGCAAGTATGACTGCTGACAAACAGATTTTGGCTTTGATTTCCGGTTTAGGTATATAGTACACTCACTATATAGCAATACACTCGCCACATACCATTGTGTGGACATAAATGTAACTGGTGAGATAGGGGAATATGGTATGCGGTTCATATGAAGCAACAACTGAATACTTTCAGACTGATCATTTCCTGCTACTAGTCTGTACCTGCAGCTAGAGCTGGTCCTATTTTCCAGGCCATCATGAGGATAGGGTAGTTCCATGGTATAATCTGGGCACAGACACCAACAGGCTCTTTAAATGTCATCGCAAGGACTTCTCCATCTATAAATTAAAAAAAATATATTGATGTTAAAATAGTTCTGGTTAGCTATTAAAATACATCTTGTAATTTTTGTTTTATTGAGAAAATAATATGTATGAAAGGATAAACAAATTATAAGTACCTACATTTTCTATATGAGTCTCAAAGTTTGTTTTTAGAATAGAAAATATGTGAATGGTGTGTCTGTTTTACCCTTTCCAGTGATCATTTGCTGTACTTTAATTATGTAAACCTTTTTGTGGTTAATAAACTTGTTTAATGTGTTGTGTTTAAAGAATGCTTGCATACTTTGTTCTTTACACCACTCCTACTGTTTAGATGATATGAAAAGAATAAATCTATTATTTCTTTGATGTGTTACGCTGGTTAGATAATAAATTACACATAAATAAATATAGTTTAAAAAACTCGCTTTTATAGCACATCGAACTAAAAAGTGAAAAATATAGTGAGATAGAGGCAGATAGTCAACGCGATCCTTTCTTTCTTTCAAAACCGTTTGCCCCTTACAGGCAGCCGTGTCTTCCCCGCTCTATATAATGTATAAAATCTCTACGTGAACAATTGATTAATAAGGTTTAGTCTAATTACAAATTATCTTGATAGAACGTATTGTTATTGTAAAAAAATGTCAATTTATTAATGATGGCTAGTACGTCTATCGAGAATTGTACAAAAATTTATAGTTTTGCTTGTTGTATTAAATAGGCCGTACGTAATAACATGGTGTTAAAACATGGTGTGTCATATAGTGGATAGCAGCAAATTTTCTCAAGCTTTAGCAGACTACAAACGGAACGTTTCATTCTGTAAAATTATGAAGGAGTAAAAATATTTCAAAGTATTTTACCTGCTGGGATTGTGCTTCCTGTAATTTTGTCGGCTTTGCCAGCGTAGAATCTTAACACGCCTGTCGAATAGTAGATTTCTTCTTCGGCTGTCTTGACTGGTTTACCGCAGTCCAAGGTTTCAAGCTCCGCCAAGTATCGAGCTTGTTTCTCCATTAGATCAGCCAGTTTCAACATAAGGAGCCCGCGCCGAGACGCATCCATTGTACGCCATTCCGCATAGCGGTGGAATGCATTCTTTGCTGCAGCCACCGCAAGATCTACATCGGCCTACACCAAAATATGTTTTTGCCATCAATACACATATCTTTAACAAAGATTATATCGCTGAAAGGTTGTTTACGAATAACGACAAATGGTTTATTAAAATAGTATGATCTAATATTTACGTGACGTTAACCCATGCCAAGATGGTGGACAAAATTTTTCTAGTAATAAAAATATTATTATTGTAATTTATTGTTTTTACACATAAAACCAACCAAAACCTTGTGTATAATTTAGTTTTATTTCTTTGAGTTCGTTTCATTTCCACCAAATACTAATTT
>DWME01009348.1:0-10981 GCA_018244795.1 Parelbella ahira ahira | reverse complement strand
AACAAAAGGCAATTTTCATTTTAGGCACTTTAAAACCTTGTTTCGAATTGTTTCCATAACCTTTTGTTTACTTAGACTGCTTCGTAGTTTGGACTTGGACTTGGTTTATGGCTCTTCCCGTATTCCATGGTGGCCCGTATAACATAATTAATGAAACGAGGTAATGCACTATACTCTTCTGTCAATCTCATCGGGCATTACAGGCATGATGTTACGTAAAGTTTACATAACTTATTAATCTGTAACGTAAATATATAAGGTGGGTAAAGGTAACTTCGGCTTAATGAACTGAAAGATTCATTTCTACTTGGGCGGATATAAATTTCAATGGCGCCACTACAAAGCGCAAGTATTCCATTCGTTGACGTCCGCCTGACAGTTGTACTAATGAAACATCCCGTTTTATTATGGTTTTGGGGCACATTGCGAATACAGAAATTGACGTTGATTGATGTCGTTGACTGATGCTCTGCTACGTCAAATCGGATCCCCTAAATTAGAAAGATCCCTTTGGAAAAGTTCTCGTTCGTTTGTTTTGCTCAATAAATAGGCGGTATTATCGCGCGCTTTTATCCCTGCGGGCTCTACGTTTATAATGTGAAGCATAAATTTGGATTTAATTGCTAAAACTTGCGAAATAAAGTGTCGTACGTAGCAGTGACTAGAAGGCACCCTCTTGTAACGTTCGTAGAAATAAATATAAGCTCATTTATTTATTCGGATTCACTTGATTTACATTAGCGTTTTGTGAAAACAATATTATCTTTCAAAGCCGGCAAAGCATTGACCACTCCTCGGGTGTTGCAAATGAAAATGAGTACTGACCATCAGATGGCCCGTCTGCCTCTTCGTCAAGGTAAACATAAAGAAAAAATATCAACAAACTGCGAAACTTAACGGACTGTAGAAACGATATCTTCCACGAAACGTGACAAGCGTGCCACGGTTCGTAACTTCGTTGGAATGCAACATAGTTATCGGCGAATAAGTCAGCTCTGCAAACTTCAAAGGATTCCGTGTACATGTCGGGAAGAATTTTATTTCGATTCCCAGTTTGTTGTAGCCTGCCTTTGACTGTCAGGCACGTCTCACAATATGTATTTGAAATTATAAAAGCGTACATACATATGCAGCACGGATTTTAGCTGCATAGGATATCTAATAAAAGCAATATTATGATATTAATAATATGATACCTTTACAAACTAAAATGTTCATTTGTTTTGAATATATAATATATTTCATTCAAATTCACGTTCACTATTGCATCACTCGCTTTTCCCTTAATTTCTTTCAACTACATTGTAAATATTAATTAACTATAATTAAACTAAAATGCTTTTTGTTTGCTTTTTTTACTTTTGACCTTCAGGAATTCACCTTTTGATTTGTGTTAATAATTTAGTCATTGACGTTTTGTGTCCCCAACACATGGATATTTTGGCACTGTTAAAAAGTACCTAATTATATAGCACTCAGTTGGTACGTCACGAAACGAAACAATTTTGAGAAAGGGAAAATGATGGGAAATGTTCAAGAGACAATTTGCATATAGTAGTATCTACATTATTGTGTCTAAATCAATTTTTTTTATATTTTTACATTGAGATATTCCTAAATGCCTAGTCCGATGCAAGTAAACTAGAGATAAACTATCATTAAGTATGGTTTAGCTTGTTTTCGAATCGTATTTTCCCTCAGTTTATTAAATATATTATAGGCATGTTGTTCAGCCTGCAAATATAATAATGGTAATATATTGTTATAATATATATTGTAATTAATATAATTATGGTTGATGCAATTACTTTATGACTCTAGTGTATAAGATACATTCAAATATTTCCGATAGAAACCGTGTACCGAAATTAAAATCCAGTACAAAAGAACGCTTCGTTCTTCACGTCGAATTCGGGGACTTAGATGATTGAAATACTCGAGTGGCGAACTGAGAGCAATAAAGCGTTATTGCCAAAAAGAAAAAGTAAACTGTAAGCTTTTACCGAAGCAATATTGGGATATTTGTCGGTAATCAATCGAATTTGAAATGGATGTGACATTTTGATGTGTCCCATTTGGAGATTTACATTAGTATGTTTATGTGTTCATAAAGATTTAGTAAGTAAATCTATGGGTTACCGTCATACTTGACTTTTTTCTTTTCGGGGATCTTATTTTCATTTTCTAATTTTTTATTTTTGCATTCTGTCGTTATGCGAATATTTTTAACCGACCGAAAAAATGACTAAATAGCTATAAACATAAATTAGCCGCTGCTGGCACGGAATCGGACAAAAAAGGAAAAACTATTTAACCATTGGACAACTGCAGTCCGACTGCTCGGCTTAATTATCTTTATGTCCCTTAAAATTAAAATGTTTTTCGCAATTTTACTTCGATATTTATGGTTATGAGGTACTCAATAGCGAATGTAAATATGGACCTCTCATAATGAGATTTTGTTAAGGAAACAAAAATATGACAGATTTGTTCTGGAGTAACAGCCCAAACGCACGCCTGTTTTTGTTACGAATAACAATTATTCTACTACTCCAATTGGGCTATCATAATCAAAACACATCTCTTTTTGTACATATATTAGAGGTCTATGTGCAGCAGTGGACGAGAGTACACTGTTGATAATAATTATGTTATATATATTAAAGCCGACCAACAACTAGACACCCGATGTAAACTTTTGTTCATTTTGTCGGTAAGTGTTCAATTCAAGCGGAGATACCGACGTTCCGTGACTAGAAGGAGTATATTGATCTAATTTATGTAGACCGTAGACAATTGGGAACATTTAGAGGCGAGCCTGTTCTAACGGTGGCACGTTTGTGGGCCAGTTATAGTCAGTTATAGTCGAACCCTGCCAAGTGTCCAATTGCTAGACATGAAAATTCTTTACTAGACTATATTGAAATAGTTCTATTGACTTATCGCTTCGATTCACTGGTCTACGGGAATATAAGGACCGCAACTAGTAGTAGTCTCATACATTCTTACTTACGCAATGGAAACCTCAAAGCTTAAAGTGTTGTATTTTGAAGGTAGTACGGATCAAGGGCAAGGTTTTTACTCTGCACGATTCAGAACATTAGTTACAATATCGAATAAAATAACAAAAAGCGATAATAAAATCGCACACATAGGTATACGAGCATGTACATATGTATTGTCTGTCTGTTTCGCTCCCAATAAAAGAACTTTCAACAATCTACCGTCTATAGGAAAGTGTCAAACGACTTGTTTATATATTTTACAACGCGAATGTTAATGCAAAAGTTGTAACAAGTTGTATAACAAGTTGCGAGCGACAGCAGTGCCAGAGACGCCGTTCGCCGGATAGCCGGCGTCGCGAGTTTCAGTTCGCGGACGTACGGCGTAAATTTAAATCAACATTGCAAAGTGACACAGGGAGTATTGAATAAAAAAGTTAGTTCCACCAATGCAATTGCTCTAGATAGAGAGGTTCCTTTGAACTCTACTAGGTAGTCGCTGTACGTTTGCTACGATTAAACGTACTTTGCAAATACATAGATGTTGCTTCTTGAGTTTTGTTTTCTGCAGATGAAATTTTGATTTGTTTAACGTACATCGCCCGGTATGTTTTACGATTTTTATGTTGTATTATTGAAATAGATAAAAACCATATCTCCCCTATGTCTCCCATAACTGGGTACGTAGCTTTCACGTGAACGCAGAAAGCAAGCGATCTGTAAAGGTATGCAGTGCCAAGTGTGCCTGGCTCTTTCATGGGTAATCGATAATTTGAAAATACAAAAACGTAACATCACGCCTGTAATCCCCAGCCCACAACTACAGTCTCATTTGTCAACATCACTGGACCCATCTATGTGTTATCAATCTACATTAAGTGACAAAAACGCATTGTCTAAGATCAGGAGGAGATCTAGTTACCGAGAGTTCTACAAGTTATCATAAAATACGATATTGTTGTGGTAGTTTGACATTGTCGATCACTCCATATTGTAATTGCGTATCTACTCTACATATTACTATCCCGTACGTAAATTAACACTCCCACATTTCACCAATTTCTCTGTGAAAATATATTTGCATATAATTATGTTTATATAATGTAATTGATAAAATAGAGCTGATTCGCTAATAGAATATTTGCCTACTATTAATAATACGGTATAATTAGTAATGTTAACGTGATAAGCTCTAAGCTACACATAATATGCTTGGGCACAGCTGATGTACGATATTAACGATTACACATTGTGAGCGATGATCGACATGTTAATTAACGAATACCGCGTCTTCGTCTAACCACAATAACACTATCTTAGTGTTACCTATGTACGCAGATATTATATTTTTGTATCCCGTAATGGTTTATCTGGCGGTACGTTATATAAACGTTGACGTGTAAACGCTACAGTGATACCACACACCTGCGCTTAATAATAGAATAGTCCAAAACTGAAAATTGCGAAGAATTTTATAGCACGAGTTTGTTCTAAAACGGTTCATGTCTTAAGAAATTGTTTGTATGTAAAACTGTAAAAAAATTGACGTGCGTTAGATTTTTGAGTGAGGAAGTTCTTCATATGAAGAGGAACCGCACAGTGAGGCCTACGTGCTCTACGAAAGGCCTATGTCTCTATCTGCATATTTTTTACGCGTAGTAACGCTGCCTCTTAACCACATCAAGAAAGAATAATAATAACAATGTACCCAGAAAAAAATGTCGTGTCAATTCTACGGTATCGAATATTACATCCGTTCCATAAAATGTCGTAGATGCGTATATGAGAAAAGATAATATCAAGAATGTATTATGGGGAGAACTTTTACAGTAATATTTTATCATGAGAATATTATTCTCTTGTAGATATTACTTATCTTATAAAACGGAAACGATTTTGTCATACTCTTCGCAAATAGGACAAACTTGTACGCATAGTATGACGAAGCGGATATACAATGCGAACGTTGATGGACGTAGGTGCCGAGGGAGATCAAGGCTCACCTTTCTCGACCAACTAGGTCGTGTTCTGACTGATGGGGGAGTTAGAAGTTTCCAAAACCGGCGTGTATGTATGAGGAGATTGATGAATATGGAAGAAGCAAGGCAGGTATGTAAGGATAGGGATATTTGGTACTCCGTTCTCTCTGCCTAACCCGTAAGGGACCTGGCGTGAAGATATGTATGTTTGTACCATGTACGCATAGTATATGACATAATTGGATTTTCACAAGTGTCTGACTATTCTCATTAGGTGTTTATGAAGAAACTCTGATATAGAGAAATATTAAAATAATCGCTAAAACACAAATACTACATACATAGATGATCATTCGCTGCAAAATAATTGTGAGAGCGCCAACTAGGGAGTTGTCATTACGAAACAGTCGTTCTATTTGTGAATCCGTTTCTCTCTCAAAGAGCCTTCAAATGCGTTAATTAAAATTCGTTCCGGACGTCCATGTCATAAAGTTCTCTTTAATATCCCTACTTATATATAATATTTTTATAATATCCCTACTAATATTATAAATGTGAATGTAAATTTGTTTGTTATGCCATCACGCGAAAACTACTTAACAGATCATCAGGAAATTTTATACACGTAATATTGGAGGTATTAAAAGTAACATATGATACTTTTAAAGAAAAAACAATATTTTCTACGAAAGATAAAAAGAAATATTTGTCAAAAAATCTCAAAATCTAGCTTCTTCAACGCGTTTTTATTAAAAAAAAAATGTTTTAAGTTACTTGTGTTGGTAACTTCTGATGAATTCTTGAATAATTTAATATTCCAAGCGACGAAGTCGCTGGCAAAATCTAGTTTCTGAATAAAGTTACGTCACACGAAACAATCTGGGCAGTTTCGATAGTCTATTTTTTATATACCTATAAATTTCACCCAACATGCAAGCAGATGAAACATTTTTGCGCCTCCCTTAAAGCTAGGTTACTCTCATATTTAACACTCGCGCGATAAAAGTTTACGAATTTGGAAGCTAGTTGTTTTTTCTTAAGAGATTCGAGCGGCACCGAGATCAATTTGTCAAGTGTTATTGGATTAGTATTTTCGTTCATCCTAGTAGAAAGTAACTTTCAAAGTATGTCTTGTGGGTCTTTATAATTTTTTCTGCTATAATAGAGAAGTAAAGATAATCACGCCCACTTCTTGTCGTTAGTTGGGAGATGTAGAAAAAAAATTACACTACTAGGTACCTAAAAAAACAGTGACTTTCAAACTGTAACAATCATTGCTTACGAACGTTCTAGAACCCATAGATTCTGTATGTCGTTTCGATGCGATTACAATTATATTGAACGATGCTTAACTATGTATAAAGCGCTTCTAGCTAAATCTCAGTGATGTATTATATGCAAAGCTATGTAGGGATAACACATACAAATACATACATAGGTCGAAACTAATAAGCAATGTTGCTCTATGTAATATGTAAATTATGTATAAACAAATCAACAACCGATACACGGCGTGTGATTTATACGTTTAGGACGGTTCGGTCTCGCAATAACAGTGTAGAGGAATCGATGGTATGAAACAATCACAATATAGTTTTCGATGAAGTCTTGTAGAAGCATTTTATTTGTAAGTAGCTCCGCACCTGATCCTAGATAACGCAATTTTTATACCTTAATGCCTATTGATATGACATTGAATGGTCCAATGATGAGTCTGTAATTGTGGGTTCGATACCGGCCAAAAAAAGTGTCGTGTAATGGGCACTAGTTTATAAACTTCACTTGGATATGTGGGTGTACATATTATGTATAATTGTAGATATTTAGAAATATATGTTTGTATGACGAGGTTGTATTTAATATAAAAATTACATGATTATAGTACTAGTGTTACATTAACCGGAAGCCATGGCCTTATCGTCCCACCTGTTTCCTTTATTTGTTATTTCTATAAGAGGGTCGCGGCGTCCGATCGATACGCATTTCATTTGGATGCGTCCCGGACTGCGGACCGCTTTCTATCTCAATGGGCCTTTCTAACAATACCAGCATCTATCAATAGAATTGTGAAATCTCTGTGTGTTATTTCTGATTTTCCATACATGTAGAACCCTCTCCGATATATGTACTTATGTATGTGTATCTATTTATGATTATGAGCTAAATGTCACCATAGGATATGCTCTGTCTAGTTTAAAATCAGATGGCCGCATTTGAAGGATAATTATCCTTTGTAATTGTCTTTCTACAAAATATAATAAATTCTCAAATGCCGTTGTTGTATCATACAACGAGAAGAGTGATCGGATGTTCAGTTCATATATTAAGTATAGCATGTAACTGTACTTTATTCTAAAGTTACAACTGTTTAACTACAGAAGTATACAGCAAATGTATAATAATACTGATTAGCGGCAGAAATATACAGATGCACGAATCTAACTTCACTGTACAAACAACAACAAAATATAGCGAGTAGAACGCAGAACCTGTTTCAAACAGTTCAATGTTTAGTGAAAATCGAACAGATATTAAAGCAGTCGTCAGGAAACATTTGCGCTGCTTACGTTTCGTGAGCAAATAGATTCGGTAAACGATCTGAACGCTTCGGGATCGACCACCGCATCGGTCCAACCGCTCACTTATTACTTCCTGCATCGATATCTGTATTAGTGCTCTGGCGAACCGTCAAGTGCTATTGGCAGAAGAGTAGTACACTGTTGAGGCAACGCCAAGTTTTTTAAATATTAGGAAAGACTTTTTTTAATAATAGTATTCTTTTTTTGTAAATCAAGTCCACTCACCCAAACAAACTCAAAGCCACTAACAAAAAGGCAAAGTAAATTTTTAACGGTGAAAGTATAATAAAGAGTACATATTCGCATCTACTTTGGAACTCTAATGAAGTCTGCTACATCATTGAGTATTAAAGGTTACACCATCAAATCGTTTTTGAGACAAATGGGACGAGGGAAAATGGGCACGGACAATTTGGCTTGCTTTGTTGAGGGGCACGTAAAGCCAAGATGTCTAAAATTAGTTAGAATTACGTCGGGTCGTGAATTTTGCGCTAGGCTCGATAATTTAAGGGTCGCAGTGTTATTCCGCTCCATATAACGTTCGAGGGGTGACCATAGAAACACCGGCGAGGAATTGATTTTTTGTTGACTTCCTAAGTTGTTAATTTCACATACTCGACACACGCGAACTCACACATATGTACCTACTTACATGTGTATGTGTGAGTTTGCGTGTGCAAGTGCGTGTGCGTGTGTGCCTGCACGTGCGTGCGTGCGGGCATGCGTACGTGTGTGTGTGTGTGTGCATAAATATATCCATATGTATGTTGACTCTAAGATTATAAGCATTTTTTTTATGTGATGAGCGTGCTATAGGTAGTTACGCTGGATAAAAAATTGGCGAGGCTGGAAGAGAACAAAAAGACTAAAGACAAAGCTGAGTGGCATGTTTTCCAAAACTGTTAACTGGCAATGAAAATTATATTGTGATTATTTGGACTGATATATATTCGTTATTGTTGGCCATCACATACATTGATTTAAATTTAACTAATTTCATTAAAGAAATTCTATTACAATTTATCATTTTTTAGATGTACAGAAAAGTCTGCTGGTAAATATGTCGTAAACGAGTGAATGTGACGTTAAACAGGCGACGTTGTCACTAATAGTACTTATATAATAAAGTTTATCAAGGCTGTCAGGGTGCTCGTAACTCTCGGAGTTGAAAATAAACGTCAAAGGAGGCAACTACACTACCAAACATGTTTAAGAAATTCGTTAGAAATATTGCGATTATATATGAATATTATTATTTTTGGTATTATTTTTGTCTTCTACAAATTTCAGGTAGTGGCTCGGAGTCTAGATCTATGCCCGGTGTATGCCAATAGGCTGAAAACCTATTTCATTGTGGGACGTAAACATATCTGGCGAGAGTGAGTGTTCTACACTCCTTTGCCTAGCTCTTTGGGGATCTCAGGCGTGATATTACGCTTTATTGGGTACAATTATAATGTAGCCTTCATTTCAAATATCGTCTTTTAATTATACATTGACTTAAAATTACCCTGTCTCGATCTTATTGAAACATTGTACCTTATAATTGCCCGGGCGAACTCAAAGGTCCTATTACACCCAAAGGCCCCGTTTGTTATATTTTTAATTGAAGATTTTCCTACGCCCTATTTTCATCTCTCGCCCGCGTGGGCTGTGCGGGGGCTCAGTAGCAATTGCTTATTTAACGGTTACCATTTGATAACAGAAAACAATTTCCTTTCGTCTAGACGGGATCTTATATCACCATGCGCAAACCATATAGTAGAAAGTTGAGGTATAATAAAATATAAAAAGAGGGTAGACGAATACTGGAGACAGTGTTAAATAAGTTGTAGATTACATGTACACTCACATAAATATAAGTGGCATCTTCTCCAGGCCTGGTTCAGTCAGAGATCGTTATTCCCGAACATTACGTTGTTTACGACGCGCAACTTGTCACACAGTAAAGAAAATCCAATTATAACCCCATTCACACGAGAATATAATTTCGATAGAAACCAACTATAAATCTGTTCTTGTAATAAGCTGTAGACATTGTCGCAGTGAACAAAGGGTTAGCTTTAAATCCGATTATCCGTTGAACGCTGATCGCGAACGCAAGCCGCGATTTCATTCCTTTTAAATCTCCACCGTTACTACGTTCCAATTTCACCGGCTCGTCACGAATGTGTGTGATCTTTGACATTTTATCGTTCATTTCGTTCACTTCGTCTCGTACGACCAACGGCTGGAGCGAGTGCTGACTGGACTTTATTGCCTCACAGGTCTTATGTCATTGTTGCGATTACTTTATTACTACGCGCTTTAATTAAACAGCTGCGCTATAAAATACTGAGGCTGTATACAAAACGCCTTTGTTTTATATTTTACGGCTACACCTTCTATATGGCTTCATAAATCTGTAAACTGGCTTACTTATTATTTTATCAATTGAATTACGTTTAAAGATTATATGCCTTTTCATTGAGAAGTAATTACTATTGTTAGGTTCTATTAAAATGATATGATTTAATTACATGGCGGCGACGAGTCGCTTGGTCTCGCTGCGATCATGAACAAGGAGTTTGAATGGACGTAAAACTAGAATTATGTCTAGAATACAAAGTCGAACAAAACCGGTGCAATATTCCATCTATGCAAGATAGTCATACAACGTTTAATAATGAAATGATAGATATAAAATATAATTAAATTCGAATGGATGCAAATGGATACTTGTATCGGCTAATGATATAATTATGTATCTATATTACACCTAAGTATTGCAAATAATCATGTGAGTAACCAGTGTTTCATTCCGTAATTGCCATTTAACAATTACAAGCGCCGCAAGCTTTGCGATTAATTTATATGCACGGATTTACAATAACATTCGCTCGTGAACACAATATTAAACTTCCACTAATACTGATCATAGCGCACGAAACTTGGCTTACATTCAGATCGTTCAATGAATGTAAATTGTTGCCCCGTTTATGGCGACAGTAAAAATTAATCAGTAAACATTTTTAACCTTGCTACTCGTATGGGGAGTACATGCGATTCTAATTCCAAAATTAAGTTCGAACTGCATAATTATCTATCTTTAGGATCAGAACTAGTATCGTATGTGATATATGAATGAATGAAGTTTTATATGACTTTTATTCTTCATTTGAGAAGCCGCAAACTGATAGAACAGACTAGGCTGACTGCTGCATTGCGGTCGAGAAGGATGCGACATCAGTGGAGATCTGAATCTCAGCGATACTGCACACCTTGACCCGGCACGTTCTGTTGCTACAGGCGAACGATACTTTAATACCGATCGTTCCCGCTCCCAACTATTGATATTTAAACAGAATACTGATGAGAATATTTCAACACCAAACACTTCTAGGCCTGAACTCTAAATTGATCTCATTCAATATGCTCGAAG
>DWME01009347.1:0-10983 GCA_018244795.1 Parelbella ahira ahira | reverse complement strand
AGGTGCGCGCCATGGATTTGAACCCAGGACCTCCGGAATGAGAGGCTGAATTCTTAACCACTAGGCTACCACTGCTGCTATAATCTCATGTTTCGTAATAAATGGCATCCATCATTTGGTTCCAAAAATCTTCAATTTGTGATCCAGAAACATTTGAATAAAAGTTATTTAATTTATTTACACGCAAGAAATGTTGATTCCTAAAAATTTTTTTAATTTCGTTTCCAGATCGAGATGTCACCGTGGGTTCACACGCTATCGCTTGACGCATATTTCATCACCTACTTCGGGTTCCGAGTTCTCTTCGTCC
Source organism: Parelbella ahira ahira (assembly GCA_018244795.1). Taxonomy (NCBI): domain Eukaryota; kingdom Metazoa; phylum Arthropoda; class Insecta; order Lepidoptera; family Hesperiidae; genus Parelbella; species Parelbella ahira. The sequence goes on along the minus strand of DWME01009347.1, from coordinate 10,673 downwards.
ACCTGATACCTTGCACTTCGCTGGTCGTCCTCAACGTCCTGCTGTTCAGAGCCATGAGGACCGCCCAGCTGAACCGGCAAAAACTCTTTAAGGAGAATCGAAAATCCGAATGTAAAAGACTGCGTGATTCCAACTGCACGACTTTGATGCTTATCGTTGTGGTAACTGTCTTTCTTCTGGTAGAAATTCCTGTGGCAGTGGTCACTATTCTCCATATTATTTCTAGTACGTTAGTGGACTTCCTCGATTATCATATTGCGAATATCCTCATATTGATAACTAATTTCTTCATCATTGTCTCGTATCCAATAAATTTTGCCATTTACTGCGGTATGTCGAGACAGTTTAGGGAAACGTTTAAGGAATTATTCATAAGAGGTGCTGTTACTAGTAGAAATGGCGGCTCCAGTCGGTACTCACTAGTGAACGGACCTAGAACATGCACTAATGAAACTGTGCTTTAGATTAAATTTTTTGTCTATCTAGGTATGAACGTTTCATTTAAAAATATTGTTTGTCTATTTAAAAGCTATAAATTAATCAATCTATCTTATGAAAATTATCAAATAATTTAACTGCGCACACTTATCATTGTATGAATCTTTTGTAATAATGAATCGCCTTACTCTCTTTGTTAGCTATTAATTGAAATTTTTTGTATAAATAATTAAATGTTTATAAGTGTATTTTAATCTAATTAATTTAAAATTTGATTGTCTATGTACTTATCACTGGTACTTTTTCGAGGCTGTGCGGTGACCTGATCATAATAATTAATGTAGATAACAAAAGAAAGAAATGTTGTCTATGGCTTTATTTTTATGTTACATTTGATTAGCTGATCACACGGCCTGAAAATGGTGAGCCCCCATTTGGAAAAAGTATCCGTAATGTATATTAAAACAATATTTAAATTTATTAATAATAAATATAATTTTATTGTAACGTGATGTACGCTTTCAGATAAATTGTATAAAATAGTTTATGACATTGTAAATAATTTTGTATAATATATAACTAATAAAGTGACGCGTTATATACAATGAGTTAATGATGTAAAAAGTAACGTATGTTCTATACAGAGTAATGTGTAATCTTAAAACGAAACGCATACAAATTCGTACTGCAATATAATCAGTGTACAAGCTTTTTGTGGTATTCAATTTGCACTTAGTGGTAGGGAAATATCTGTATATGTATATAGATAACGTATTGTTTCGGATGTCAGTATCGATTTTATAACGATAGGCCCGAAGGACCATAGCGAAGCGAATGAACCATTGTAAGAACGCCATTATTACATTAATAAAAACTGAAATAGCGCAACTTGTCTTTGTTTATGTGCTTTCCTTATCACCCCACACACGAAAAATAAAATTGCAATATCGAATTTACTTTAAACTATAGTAACATACAAATATTGCTAAAATTCAAGCGCGAAGCAATAGTTATTTAAACAATTTGTGTTCCGACACGAGAGATACGGCTACTGGGCCAGGCTGGAGGCGATTGTCGCAGTCTTCAAGTGCGGCAACGTGCCTGTAACGAGCTTTATAAAACAGATAGGTACTAAATAATACTAACATGACTAATGATACTAACAATCTAACCACTCATCTCTAGTAATTTCACCAATTAAAAGATTTACCAAGTGATGTCGTTATTAAGCAAATCGCTGAAACTAGTCAATGATCAGAGTGACGAACTAAAGATAGAGATAATCGGTGTTCTCTGCCTACCCTGAAAGACACCTGGTGTAAAGATTTAATACTAATAACTGTCTCTAGACTTTTGGATCTCTATTCGTTTTTGAGGTCCAAGGTCCAGGGATCTAGCCACGTGTGGCTGTTGTTTGGTCTACTGGACTGTGCCCAAAAAATCAAACAAAATGCCTGACGTAAAAAATGTTATTTTTAATTTAGTGCAGGAACTCATACTAACTGTAGTGTGCAACAGTACTAACTCATACTAACTGTAGTGTGCAACATAGTTTTTATATAGCTGACAGTACATCGTGGCACTTATTGAACATTTCCGTAATTTCACATTACCTAATCAACCGCTCGAAACACTATGTTTATTAAAACATAATTAAAGCACGGTGTCCTCATTTCATTTTGATCAAGTATACGAATAACTATTAGGCTCATTAGCTTTCTCTGTAGCGTGAAATTGAACCCAATTATAGCTTCCAAACGATGACCACTTTTCGGCACATTATCGTGATATACCTATAGATAGATATTCGACCCACTTATCATTCCACTGATGGAATATGGATCTCCTCTCATAATGCCATAGCCTGCCACGCTGGCCAAGTGCGGGTCCGCAGACTGATATTAAATCAAAAACAAAGAGCAAGATAAGCGACAAGCCGAGGACAGGGCGCGATGGCGCTCATTGGGAGAGGCCTGGGTCCAGCAGTGGACTGAGATAGGCTGATGACGATGATGAATGACGAATGTTTTCTCTGGTAAAAATAAAATGTAAATATTAATAATGTAGTATTCATCAATATAATTATTGTATAAACAAGTTCAATATCACATTTAGAAGTGAGCACATAACCAAGAAAAATTGTAATTTTGTACACGGCAACCTCAAAAAAGTCTCTTCCTTCCATCCGATAGCAAACGTCAGATAAAACTTAGGCACCAAATAACTAGTTAAAAAAGAGGAAATTACAGAAATGATTATTAATAGAACCTGCTTTTGAGTAAAGATACTTAAACGCAACATAACATAATTATGTACAATCACGCCTGTATTTCCCAGAAGAGGTAGCCAAATAAGTTTATTGTTCCCACATTTTCATATTATACCTATGTCCCATTGAATAGGGAGTGAACTATACACCGAACACAAATCCAAACTCCGAGCTTCCTAGAGGAAATTGAAATCAGAAAAACACAATAATACTAGACCCAGGGTCGATCCCGGGACCTCTGGCTCAGCAGTCGCACCTGTTATCACTATGCAAACCAGGTAATCTAATTACACAACATTATTTTTCGCCAGTAATAAATACAAGGCTATGAAAACTCATAAAACATATAAGCATAAAAATACCTAAATGTTATGGATGTAGGTACACAGGATATACAATTTCTGGTGGTCTGGTTACCATAACACACATTTTGGGATCACATTGGCTTTGTATGATTATGATATCTTATACATAAAATTCTCGTGTCACGGGGTGCGTCATTGAACTCCTCCGAAACGGCTCGACCGATTCTCATGAAATTTTGTGTGCATATTGGATAGGTCTGAGAATCGGACCACATCTATTTTTCATCCCGCTAAATGTTAAGGGTGGTCTACCCCTAAATTTTTTTTTTTAGTTTTCAGACATTTTTTTTTTTTTTTATGATACCGCATACAGCGCGACTGCCTGTTTCATAACGGTATTTAGACACGATTTCGTTATCCCGGTATCGTGTGCAAACCAGTCTATCAAAAGCACCTTTGACCTCTTCCTACCTTGTATATGTACATATACATTTAGTTATTTACTTTATTACGTAGTCGCGACGAATTTAATCCAAACATATGTACATGGACTTAAACTGAAACAAGGAGGGTACTGCAGAGAATCGAGTCCCTAAAAATGGTAATAATGTCGCCGGCGAGGAGCTAATTTAAATAAAGCGCGACCCCGGCTTCTCACTTGATTTAATGAGCCAAATAAATAAGGTAAGCCGTTTTAATATCTCGTCGGACTCCTAACGGAAGACTCGCTCCGAAATTGTGGACATTTCGTTCTGTTACAAATTTGAGTTACAATGTTGTCTAAAATGTTTTTAAATGTATACTCGTTAACTGTAAAAGTATGTCCGTTGGATTGATCGAATGATATTACGTAAATCGGGACAGAACGACGCAGTAATGCGAGGAAAAAGACAAAGAGGGCAGAAAGGGAACAGAACAAGAGAAGGAGAAAAATCGTTCTCAAAAAACGCCGTCAAGCCGCGTTATCCCTCAACTTCTGGACATCCACTGCTGGTCATAGGCCTTCCATAAACGTCGCACTCTTACCGTTCCTGGTAAGGGTGTGTAGCGAGGGCTTAGAATTGCGCTACTATTTAACATCCCAGGCATTCGTAAAAGTCCATAAAGGAGACGGGCTGCGGCGTTTTCAAGTGTGTTACGATTATCTACTGCGGGCAGTAACACTGCCAAACATTCTAATTGTGGCAAAGCTCCCCCCAATATGGCTGTCACTAGACGCGTCAACTATAATTACGACTAAGATTGAAGAAAATTTATATCGAAGATAAGGAACTTAGAATGTCTATCAGTCAGACATTTGATTCACCACAACGCAAGTTTTCTTGTACACTTACGCAAAACCTGGGTATCGTGACTGTTTGTAGTACATTAAGAAAGTAAGTATTCTTTATTTAAAATTACGTTACATTATATACATATATCCAAAAGCAAAACAAAGATCCGCGAAACGGTCAATGAAAAACTTAATTAAAACCGTAACTATGCCAAAAAAAAATGCATTTTAATTCATACGGCTCTATAAAAATATTAACAAGATATAGGGTTTAGTGAGCATTTCGGATACATTTAACGCATACACTTTCAGATATGTAACCGAAACATTATAAGTGATCATCGCATCTGTTGGCCGAACGTAACTCAAGTAGCAACGTCAGATGTCGTAAATCCCTTTTCGTGCGTTGGAGATACTTAGGCTTAGGAAAAGCATGTTCTTGTTACACAATTAAGACCGTGTATACGATTAACAGCAACCAACCAACCAACCTTGCGGTCCCAACCCTTGCCCTAAATAACCGACCGTAAAATCCACTTCGGTAAAAGATTGTGTAATAAAGTGTTACATGGGGTGTTGTCTTGTTTTATTCCGTCATATTAACGTTATAGCCATGACCAGCCCCCGAGCCTACGGGTGGCGTAATGAAACTGGGCGCGGCATGATTGAGACCAGTAATTCAATACCGCTTTATTGTCTAGAGAGGCTGTCATAAATTGATTGGCTAAGGCCCATTACATGCTATTCGTTTCTACCGCAATACAAATGCCTATTTTTTTATTTTTTTTTATTATTTTAAAATATAAGCTAGCCTTTGGGACGCAGTTTCGTCTGATGGTAACCACAGATGCGCACAGATATACACAGATGCCCAGTACAAGCTTATTCACCCCTGCTTGGAAGTCCTGGTTTGTATATTGTATCCGGTAACAGACGATTACAGTGTTCCGCTCTTTAGCTTTCCCAGGCAATAAGGGGTGAACCCAAACACCAGATGCGAAACAAAACTCCAAGCTACTGTTGAGAATTTCAAGTTATAAAATCTTGATAAAACAAAGGTTTTATCGAGATTTTGTAATTGGAAATACTCTATAACTTGTAATTGATCCCCTAATATCCCCGAATATCAAGTCAGGCGATCTAACCCAGGAGCTATCGGTCAGCATGGGCGCTTACAACTACTAGACTAACCAGGTAGTCAAGGCTGTTTAAGAAAAGTGTTTTACATTACATAACATGCAATGCATATATTGTCAAATAATACATACCAGTCAGTATCGTCAGCCCATCACAGCCCATTGTTGGGCATAGGAATCCCATAAATAGCGATTGCACCCTGTTTTCATAATTTTTGCATTAGCAATAAATTCTATAATCATTTTCAATATTCTGACAACACTCATATGCAAAACTCGTAAACAACCATGTTCGAAGTTCAAACGCGCGATTTATTTGACATACGCAAATATAAGCTTACTTCAGTATTTCCCGCCAAATCTCAAGTGCTTCCCTATCCATTACTTAAAGGGACGATTTACTTATTTGCCTACCTTTTCCCCAGCTTTAAATTGCGCTCCTTCTTCCCTTTACAAAGACTCCTAATAAGTATTCAACCGTAACTGTCGAATTCTTTCAACTCAGAAGGCTTTTAAAATATTACCATCCTAATATCTGATTGTTGAAAGATCTCATTTCTTCCCTTGTCACAAACTCTGCTCGTTCTATATGTACATATCTACTTTAGGTAAGTGTATTGTGTGTACATTCTGCCTTTATCCATTCGCATTCTCTCACTGAATTTCTGTCCTTACTTGAATTGATAGAAATCGCTGTGCAGACATTTTGTAGGATTGTCGATGTCTGCAACCCTTATATCGTTCTACTGACAGCAACGGGTCTCCACTCAGAATAAGAAGGGTTAAAGGGCAATAATTTTCCACGGCGTTTTATTAACATAATGTTAAATTTTTGTAACGATACATACATATGTATACTTTCTTATTACACAAGAAGCAAATTGATAAATATTGAAACATGTAAAATTAAAACTTATATTCAAATATATAGTATAAACACAGCAAAATCAGGCGTTTTCTTGTCTTCGTGTGCGTCCAACCGTATTCCGACAAACGTAAATGAAGTAAGTAGATGTATCAGTTGCCGACAGAAAGTAGGGACAAATTAATCAAATACTCATAGTTAATTAAGCTTGTCTTGTCCGTATGTTACGTTACGTGAACATTCCAATTTCAAACCACGAGTCTACATGGAATATTTAAAAGCTATTGTATACCACAGAAAACGATTGAACAAGTTCTACGTGGAGATCACCACACCCGGTTTACTGTGCCGAGAATATCAGTTTCGATTCCCGGTTGGCTAAATATTTTTTTTGTAATTCTCGAAGTTTGTTTCTTTATTTTTTGTTAATCATAGCAACTACAACCCAGCAACCATAAAAAATATAGCCTGCATAAAGATGAAAATATCAAACAATGTTGTTAGCATAAAAATAAAAATCAACTAATCTGGTTTATCCGTGAATTGAGGCTTGCTGAGTATAGGCCTCATACAGAGGAAACAGAAATCTGATTTTGAGCATCAGAAATGACGATATTAATGTGAACAGAACTTACCCTTTAGACCATAACATACCTATACTATGATAATATCAATTGCTATAGCAAATACACAAGATTTTGTTATATGTGAGATGTTTGTTGACAAAATTGTACCACATATACATAACGTGTAAACTTTAACGAATTTCTCTTCTTCTTAATCTTATCCTAATGTTTGGGGGACGTCACCAACAAAAGCCGTCTTGCACGTAAGGGCTCTCCAGGTCCAAATCTCTTTAAATCATGGTTATTTAGGAGCTCTGTTAGATTGACTCTCGAACTATCAAAGTATCGGCCTGTCCTCTCAGATAATCTCAAATAGCCTCTTGGCAAAGTGAGATAAGCTGCATTAGCAGGATTTACTTGATTGATGAGTACATTGGCTGAATGGATTCCTAAGATTTCTGAGTATCCTAAGTGATATACCCAGTTATAGCTAATAAATACAGTTTAAGCTGTAATATTCATCTAGCCCTTAGTGTTTATGAGTTCACTACTGGACATAGACCACCCTTAATCAGCGTCGTTGTACCCTTTCCTGGCCTATAATAATATAGGGGCAATAATCTATTAAGTCTAGAAACTTTGAGGATAGCAGCATCAAAAATGCTTCGCTATGCTTCAGGGCATATTAGCGCAGGTAAGAATAAAGCCTCTTTCGAGGATTTACAATTGTAACCTGACGATAACAACCGGGACCGGTTGTAACATGGCCTCTAACCGAGAAAACGCTAATAAAAATTTGCCAAAAGCGACTGCAACATTCCCTCATCTTAAACACGGACTGCAATATAAAACTAGGTCTGAGCTACTGGCCTCTATATGGTTTGCATAAAATAAACGACCACTATATAAGAAATAATCACATTGTTTGAATGTACATTCCATTGCAGCCGAGAGTTGTTACTCTTGTATTAGTAAAAAATTAATTTTCTTAAATATATAACACATTTATTACCATTACCGTTGAGAGCGCAGATGAAGCAAGACCATAACCTTACAGGCCATGAATTCACTTACCACAAAAAAGCCGAGCGCGAGTATGAAAAACGCAAGACAGCTCCCACTGCAGCAATAAATAGAATTCTCCTCCCAGATCATATCGAATAAGAAATCCGGGAGGTAATAAAAAGCGAACACAAATTGACATACAAATTGAAAACGGGAACGGAATGAAAAAAATATATACCTACCTATAGAGCATAATGCTTCAGTCCCATTTAGGGTTATAACTAGAGTTATGCCTTTACAGTTTATGGTGTAATAAAACGTTTAGCTCTATTGCGGCCCCGCTCGTGAATGCTGAAGAATGTAAAACTAGCAATAGATGTCCTTAATGTGCGTTCTATCCGAACACCCGCCATTTATTAGTGTTCGCACAAAACCTGAATTCAAATGCTAAAAGCGTCCGTCGTAATTAAGAAGCCGACATTGTTGTGTTCACGAGAAAAAAGGAACACGGGAGATGGACTAAATTCAATGGAAAGTGTTGAAGAAGACTGATTGAACGTTATAAGGGTCCATTTTACAACCTAACCTAAAAACCTTGAATAAATAAGAGTAGCTTATATTAGTAGCCACGTGATGATGCTCACGATTAGCAACTCTATGACTGATTGACCTGTTCAGAATGTGTAGGTTCAGGGCCTTGTTCCCGTCGGACATGTCGATTGTTAAATTACTACCTTTTTTACACTTTGAGAAAGTAAGTTTCATTTTGTTATCAGATGTTAATGGAGTGACGAAATAATTCACATAATATGTTAAATTTGTAGATGCAAGATGGTGGTGGTGATATCTGTAGTTGTTGGTCAAATTAATTACACAACTGTTTGCTACACTTTATTTTGTTTGTCGCGCTGTCAGTTTGTCAGTTGATATATCGCTGGGTAGCACGAAAATTTTTCCTATGGTTTAATTTGCATTATGGTTTCCTTAGTACACTTACTCGTAAATTTGGAGCTTTACAAAAATGTTGATTTAAATACCCTTCACAACTGTAATGGGCATTTTACACAGTGTAGTGTCGGAAACCGGCATGTGTGATGAGAGAGTGATGAATGGAGAAGAAGCACGTCAAGTTTGTTAAGGATAGAGATATTCTCCACGCGCTGCCTACGCTTTAAGGCACCTGGCGTGCAGACTTGTCTGTATATCTTCTTCTCAAATACATATATATAATATTTGCAGCTGCTTTTATTTACTATTCTCTAAGATTTGACTGATGGAGAATGCTACCACACATTAAGATTGCTCTATTTTGGTCCTATTATTGATACTTACAATATATATTTATGTAGAGAAATAAAGGGGTGTAGTACACCCCTCTGCCTCCCCCTTCGGGTATGTCAAGCGCGACGTTACGTTTTTTTTTACGTTTTAAAGAAATAAATCATACATATCTATATACATCTATAGGATTAAACTTGTAACTATTACGCCATTCTATAGTCTGCATAAAATCATGATAGTTGGTAGAGACGAGAAAGCTTAACATGAGTGGAACATTCAGACAACTGCATCATTTATATACGTCGCGGAGACGTACTGAGTTTGAGGCAGCGACCGCTCAGCATAAATATTCATCACAACTTTAAATAATTAAGCTTCACTAAACCTCTTCAGTTAGGTAGCTCGAGACCTGAATACAGCATTTCGTTTTTCATGTAAAAAGAATATGTAGCGCTTCATTAAAATTTTGGAATTTGATCAAATGCAGACTTTTTTCATGTTTAACTGTACAGGCTAAACAACTACTTCAATATGCGTCAAAAACAGGAATATTTTAAACGTCGAAAGCCTCGTTGGTCGCGTGCTAGCAAGCGCTATCCGCTATTGCGATTTTTCTTATTGGAATTCCCAGTAGCAGCTCGGACTCTGGACTTGTACCCGGTATATAAATAGGCTCACCCCCTATTCCATAGTGGGAGGTATAACGTAACATGTGAAACGCGAGAGTGTACTACACCTAATGTTCATATACTCGAACATAAGTACTTATTGTAGCCATAAGGGTATCTAATAGGAAAAAATAGAAATAATCTTAATCATCATCATCATCATTATCATTCTATTTCCGCCCACTGCTTGACATAGGTCTCTCCAATGGCACGCCACTGAGCTCGATCTTCAGCTCTACGCATCCAACCACTGCCAGCGACTTTGCGTATATCGTCACTCCATCTAGCTGGAGGGCGTCCTACGCTACGTTTGCCTATAGCTAATAATATTAATGATCTGCATAAACACAGATAAACATGGCTACAATTGAGGACCTAATAACATCAATTCTATTCTGTACTGTCTCTAACCCCTGTGAAACTGGAACAAAACAATGACAACGTAACATTACTCCTGTATCTTCTCGAAAGAGTAAGCAGAGAATTATAGTACCCTCCCACATTTTACCAATTATTTTATACGCCCCACCCTAAAACAGGGGGTAAAATAAGATTAAGGTAAAAATTTAAAAGTAAAAAAAATATATAGAAGTTAGCAAAGCACAAAAATAAATTTCAACTATCACAAATTACCGGAAGCGGGTGAGAGCCGTAATCCGCGGAGAGAGAGTTAGCCAACTCGTTTATATTTTGTTCACTGCAGCACAGCATTTTGAACAAGAGAATTAAAGGATGAAGAGACATCGCTGAATTATGACCACAGTTTCAGTATGAAATAATAACACATAATAAATAAAATAATAATAATCGACCCATTTGTCATTCCACTGTTGGAATATGGGTCTCCTCTCATATTGAGAGGGTCAA
>DWME01009346.1:0-10983 GCA_018244795.1 Parelbella ahira ahira | reverse complement strand
GGAGGCCTATGTCCAGCAGTGGACTGAAATAGGCCGATGATGATGATGATGCATTACGCCATGATTTAGCTAACAATAAGATAAAAATCGGGTGAATCAGGACCAGCAAATTATATGAAGTTGTTGATGACAGCATCGGAAGTAATTTGTAAAGCGATTCGTTTAATGTGGTGGGTATGGGTGCATAACTGATTAACATAACTGGTGAATCGTGGCAGTGTACTGCACTCCCCTGTGTACCCCTGAAGGGAAATACGAACATGGCGTTGTTATAACACTTTAACCGACCTGATGACTTTTTTTTACAATATTTACCAAGCTAAAGAGCAACGACCTCTGAGTAATTAAAGCCCCACTCCACCATCCATTACGTCTGGCTACGTTGACCACGCCTGCTACATTATATTTCTCACGTTTAAAAGTAATTTTACTATTATGATGTTGAGCCGCGGGTGAGAGCTGCGTTTGCGGCTAACGTCACGCCTGTAATCCCCGAAGGGGTAGACAGAGATGTGTATTACACCCCCATGTTTCACCAGTTAAGTTTACGTCCCATGGCATAGATGGTGAATCTATTGCCATACAGCTGGCTTTGATCCAAACTCCGAGCCGTTATTGGAAAATCTATGTTAGAAAATCCAATAGTAACTACCTAAGCGGGATTCGAACCGAGAACCTCTCCTTCAGCAGTCGCGCTTTACAATCACTTGTCCAACGAGGCATTCAATACATGTAGGTACATATCGCTTAATAAATCAAAACTCGCGATAGCTCATGCCTTACTTGAAATATGTCATTACAATTATAGGTAGGTATTTTAGTTTTAATTCAATTTGAAGTAACGAGATATAAATTAACTACAGATTAAGTTATTAAGTTAAACGATATTTTAATTATTTTTGCGGTGTCTTATAAACTAGGCCATAACGTTGAAACACATAGTGTTTACCGGGAAAATTGTATATTTGTTAACATAAATTAAATTTCTCTGCTACGAAAATCTAGTTTTAAGGACATTGAACGTTTCTGACAAACAAATATCATTAATAAAATTTCTCACAATATAAAGGGATACCCAATTATTTATTTAGCCGTTTTTATTTTCTCACGTTATCTAACTTAATATAAAAATCGGCATCCTTGACTGAGAATAAATCGTATATGTAACAGTTACGAAATAAATGTAGAACGGCACAGTTACAGTGCGTTACAAACAAAAGACAAAAGAACTGGCCGGCCACTGAACGTAAAACTATTAAGTATTCCATCAAAATATGCCAAGCTTGAAGAGGTACGTCGACCATATCAAAAAATATACATACCTTATTGTCCCATATATTTCCACACACACTTAACTATTTTCATATATCGTCACGCTAGATCCCTTACGAAGTAGGCACGAAGCAATCTATGCCAAATAACAATACAAGAATAGAAACCTTAACTCGGTAAGAAGCGACATAACGTAATTCTTTTGGGTTTTATGAGTACTTTTGCTAAGACAGTAAGCATAGAGAAAACATATTAGAACTTCCGATATTACGAAATCATAGCAGTGATTCATGATATCGATTGTATTAGTTTCATTCATCGATTCTATTCAACGCGTTCTCACGCATTGGTATTAGCGTGAAGCCAGATAACACATTCGTAACTCTGTAGTTACAGAACAACAGTTGCGATAACCGTCCATGCAACATCCATGCGCGACGGTAACCACTCACCATCAAATCATCCCTCTGTCTGTTCACCGAGACTATTATTATATCAATACGACACATCCCTTACAGCATATATATTTTTTAATTTGAGAATTCAATACTATCCGAGTAATACAGGTGTGATGTTGTGTTATGTATTAAATCCAAAAACAATTAGCCCATCACGCCATAGAAACGCGGAACAAGTTAAACATGTCAGTTATAATGGCTGGCCCGTTTTTTATACCGCAGATAAGCAATGTCCGACCATCTTGTTACAACAATGTAACGGTTATGATCATTTCGAGTTCGCCACTCACTGATCGCGCTGACTCTCACACCTGAGGCGTCATTTGAAAAATTGTAACACACGCCGTGACAAATGATCGAGGTTTTTGAGAAATAGACATGGACATACATACGTACATGTCTATATATCTCTATTATATTATGTCTATTTCTCGAAAGATTGTACATATGTATATGAAATTGTTTAATTCTGTGTGTGTATATATTGTTAGTAAACAAGCTGATCCACGATATATGTAATGGTAACGTGTAATGAAAGCAGGTAGCTTGAGCACTATGTATGTCACATTCGCTATAAAATATATGTATGTTTGATGATTAATTTCGACGTAAATAAACGTTAGACGACTGCAGTTGTGCGCACATCACACAAAAACTTCTGGATAGATTACGATCTAACTTTTCTAGTTTTACTTCTTAGACACTTGCTCTTTATCTTTAAAAAATCATTACTGTATCTTTTTTATTGCGAAGTTATTAAAGTTTTGAGAAAGTACATTTTTTGCCAAGCTTTCATGATTAGCAAAGTATATTTTTACCTTCATGCAAACAAGGCAAAGGTAGTAATGGATATCAGCTTGTTATTAATAAATACATAAATATGTTTGCAGAAACAAACATTTAAATACGTTTATTCGATACTAATGCAGCATATGATACAATAAACAATGGAGACACAAAATATAAATATTAATTTAAAAAAAAACTAAAGTAGTGACAGCAACAATAAATAAAATAATAAAGGGAACACAAAAACCACAAGAAAAAACAGTTTCTTGGTTATTCATCTGTTAGTATCAACATTTGACACAATAGAAAAACAGGTAGATAAATAAAAAATAATAATAAAAAATCAAAATATTTAGTAGTATCTACATAATAATAATAAAAGAAACATATAAAGCAAATGGAAAGAAAACACTTGTAAAATAGTAAAAATGAAAAAGCTGACAGGCCCCTTATATTAAAATCTAAGGATTGCATAGTTCGGTAAAACGACCACGACTTAACTGAAGGCATGATATTAACGCCATTTGAGCCTTCGTGTAGGACGTAGCGAGTGCGTCCATGTAAGTACTTTGCAAGGGACCGCAGGGCATACCGCGGCATCTAAGTATAATTAGTTAGCTAATGTCCAATACGTGTCTACTCGCGTTCATTCATCCATATTAGTACTTTAAGCGGGACGTAGTTATTCCGCTAAATCGTTTCTGCTGCTAGCTGCCTAAGAGAAGAACTCAATGCATGCGTTATTTTTTCCCAATAGTAGATACTACTTGGATTCAAAACCGGACAAAATAGACAATTTAAAAGTTACAATGAAGCAAAAAAAACCTGTTTTGTAACCAATTATAAAATAATGAAAAAAATCCGTTTTCGTAATTTACGAAACTTTAGTTACGAAAATAGATTAAGGTGTTCTAGTCAGTGCTATAAAGGTAACTGTCAATTAACTCACAATAATAGTACCTATTCCGACAGTACTGATCAATGTTGACTCGTTCATCGTGGTTGGCACTGGCCACTTTTAAACGCTACCCGCTAGTCCACTTCTTTGCACATATAAAAAGATGGATACTACACATAAATGTCAAAAGTACTTACCTACGAGAACCAGCAATTAATCAAACCTGACACTGGACTAGTTACACCATTAAAATATAATCGTTATGCTAATTTTAATCGAGAAATTATGTACGCCATCATCTCTATTGATAAATCGCTTATCAGAATGATCAATCATCGAAAGAAACAAAGAGGACATAAGTGTTACAAAGTCATAAAAATGATAAAAATCTGTCTATTTTTACTCCGCTCTGTAACCGTTTGTAAATCTGAATCCGTTACATTCATACATATAGGTATTATTATTATCGCCACGCCAAGTCTATTACGGGATAGCAGAGAACACCGCATGCCAATTAATATCTTTAATCAATTCCTCATTTATATATAGGTACATGCCAATACAACAAGTCCATACTATGACACTCCGGTAACGTTTGCTGTTCATTTCTTAAAACTACATCAAAATGTGGCTAGTTTGTCTGTAATTCCGAGCCCAAGAAATAGACAAAGATAACAGAACATCGGCATCAATGTCTGCTGCAAAGCAGCACCGTGGGTATTACGATAGTCCGAAGAGACATAACATAAGTTGCAATCGAAGTAGACATTAACTTACGAAGAAAACTTACGTAGAATTAAAATATTTTACGCTGTGAGTTAGGTGAGCGGCCTCAGCAGATCTTGAATAGACGACACTTTTAAATCAAAAACGTTCAATGATAAGTGACCAAGTCCGCGGAATCTGAAGCAGCGGATTCAATTCCATTAAGCCAATTCCATTATTCAAATTAAAGCCAGTATTTATGTGCTCAGCACAAGTGTCTATTCTGAGGATTATTGCGAATGTATCTATATCAGTATGTCCAAACACTGATTGTTTTGGACCCAAATAATCGTGAGTATGACGCGCCATGATTTTGTAATTATATCATGATTGTATTATTACTATTAATTATAATAATACCAAGTGGTACAATTGATCTTGATAAGATCGGTCAGTGGCTCAATATTGAACATTGATGATTAAATTGTTTCATGTCCCACATAACACAACTATATTCCTGTAAAAAATAATTATTATTATCACGCCTGTTTATTTTCGAAGGCGTAGGCAGAGGAGTACACTCTAACGTTTCACCAGTTACGTTTACGTCCCACTATTGAATAGGTGGTGAGTCTATTGCCATACACCGGGCACACATCCATACTCCGAACCGCTACTAGTTTCTACTGGAAATCGTAAATTAGAAAAATCCAATGGTAACCGACTCGGCCATCGAACTCCACATCTCTCGATCATCAGTCGCGCTAACAACCACTAGTCCAACGAGCATTACTGTAGAAATAATAAAGTTGATGCCCATTAATTATAAACCATTTATATCTACCTCAGAGTACAATTCAATCGTATAGTGTTCATTAACAGACCTACCAAGACACTATTCTACTTTTATTAACGCGATACTGAACACCTACTGCCAACAAATGTAAGAAAAAGACAGGACGGACAATTCCTTTTTATTGGCATCCAATTATCTCAGCTCTAGAAATCATACATACACATGTGATTCTGAGATTTTATCGTCCTATAAAGAATTATAAATGGCCATAAGAATCTAAAGCAAAGCAAAAAATTATTAGTGAGTCGGGATTTAAAACGAGAAAGAACTATAAGTGCAATCCTGTGTTACAATGCTCTATTTATACATAAAGGAGTTGATGCACTGCCAAATTGAATAGACAAGTCTTGATATTTATAACAATATAATATGATAATGAGACACAGCTCTAAAAAATTCCAGCCAGCTTTATAACCAATTAACATAAACTTAAACACTCTGGAAGTCTTTCACAACTTTATTTAGTTAACGATAGAGTATTTTTCGTCAATGCATAATCACCTTAAGAATTCAAAGGACTTTGGAGCCGTAAATGGATTTAAGTTTGCTACAAATAGTTCATTTGATAAGATAACGCTATCATATTGTAACTACTTTAAAAAATTTGGTTATATGTTACAGTGCAATATATTGTATTGGTGACATTATAAAACATGATGAGAGCTACCTTCTATACCTCTGACGTGGCACCAGCAACTTCTTTCATTTCTTTTGAAACTAACATCCTGCAAAGCTCATCTTATCTGCATCAATAATGATATATGATTAGTAGAAATAACCTTAACAGTCATCACTATTGCTTAAAATCATCTTCATCATAGGCCTGTTTAAGTCCACTGCTAGATATGTATAGGCATCCCCAGAGAGGTTGTTGCCCGTAAAACCGACGCTGCGGGATCGAGCACTGGGGAGCATTGGGGAGCACGGCTTCTCGTAGCACCTGCTCTACTGCCGGCAGGCAGCTAGGGCTTGTATCCGTGCCTAGTCAGGCCTCGCCATACCGCGCTCTGCCAGTACCGGGTTTAATCGCCTCTTACGACACCCCTTTATCCCGGCATAGGGTCGGGGTGTATTACACGAATGCAGTGTCATTAATATTTAATGTCCGACAATACATAATATACGTAAGCATGTACATATATAGATATTTATTTCTAAAGGTTTCATAAACCTTACATTTTTTACACCAGATCGTTCATGTATCAAAAGTAAATTTTCGAGTTTAATTAACTGCAATTCTTTGAGTCTGTGTGTTTCACTACCGTCATAATTACCTACGAAGCTTTCGTTTTAATCAAGTTTAATATACATTTGTTATATTCAATTGAAGTACCTACAGTTACATTAACGGCACCATGAGCTTGGGTAACCGTGATGTCACATAAAGCATCTCGCACTAGTAGCGCGGCGCCGTGTCTCGTGTGCAGAACTCCTTAGCTCAAAGTCACATTACTTTAAATTGAAACCATAAAATATTATAGTAAATTGACCATAACTTATCTTGGCTCGATATTGATTGGCTCTCGTATTGAAATTGATGTAATATGACTTAGTTTTATTCATGTCGCAGTCTAGTTGAGACTGGTCAGATATATTGAATAACTTTTTTTATTTTATTATACGTTCTTTAGCGAAGCAACGCCATATGAATTAAAATAAGTCGTATGATATGTTAATCGTATTATTTCAAATCGCAAACGCAGAGAACAAGTTTTCAGGCTGGTAATATAATAAAAATAAATTTCTTCGATAAGTGACATTGGTGTAACTGCTTACATATTGGCGACGACGACAGCTGTAATCAAGTATTTTATGGAAATATAAATTTATTTTTATTTAATATACATTTATTATATTGCGCTTTTTAATTAATAGAGTACATACATCATTTACGTATTAGGTAATATTTATATATTAGGTATCATATTATATGTACATTCGTTTTTAATGCACATTAAGTTAGCTTCAATTAATTATTCAAGTCTCCTTCTGCGTTTCTGCTGAAGAAGTACAAGCAGTGCCTTTGTTCTAGTTTAGTGTGGAACAATGTTTTTGTATTTCCTGAAGGTGTAAATTCAATATTTATT
The DNA here is from genome assembly GCA_018244795.1 of Parelbella ahira ahira. Taxonomy (NCBI): domain Eukaryota; kingdom Metazoa; phylum Arthropoda; class Insecta; order Lepidoptera; family Hesperiidae; genus Parelbella; species Parelbella ahira. The sequence continues at coordinate 3,918 of DWME01009346.1, read as the reverse complement.
ACATGAGTTTACGATATGCGGAGTTAAATGATACTGGTAGTCTCTGGACGGAAAATATCAAGATACAACAAGTATATACATATTTATATAAAAAAGTTGTACCATTATGAAATTTTTAACAATAAGAAAGAAGAGACAATGGACTCGGTTCAAGATCTCAGATCACAAGCGATGAAGCGATAAGGGCCAGCATTTCCCATCATTGGTTCCAATGGGGAAAAAAGCTGACGCATTCCATGGAAGTCAATTGTGTACTTGCTTGGAACAATTTTTTTACACGTTGCAACACATTTAATTTAAATTAAAAATCTATGATACCTTAGATAACAAATTAAATTTTCTAATGTTATGATATCTCACGCCAGGTCCGTTACGGGATCGTCAGTCATTCGAAATATAAAATTTGAATTTCGAACATAATCAGTTTCTTACAGATTTAAAATTATTCATTTCGAACAGTACACTAGTCCGAATTTCGAATTTAAGATTTTTAATAATTTTACATGAAACTAAAACGTCGGGGAAGTTTTTATAATGACAGATTGAAATTAAATAGGTATAGAAATCAATTATGTGAATGAACTCCTGAGAGACTATCATCCAAGAATCTTGGTAAGACTAATGCACATATTTAGATAGCTCTCGATACTCTTATATATTTATAGTGCACTCAATCAAGATACTTGATTCAATACGAATCAATGAATCGAACGGCGCAAAAACTTGTTGCGGTGTTTTTTGTTATCGTTAATCAAATATTAAAGAAGCGTAACTCGTGAGTGTTCTGTTCGGTGAACAACTCGTTAGCTCAGGAACAAAACGATCTTGACAGTTTTTGTTCTTCATTAAATGATACCCTGCACATAAATTGGAGAACTTTCAATTTAAGATTGTTTAATCATCGCTGTGGTATTGAGTTTAAAGAAATAAAAACAGATTTTGTCGTAATTTATGTTCTATTGATAGAAAAGTTTATTTTGTAACTTATTTATTGATGAACGGAGAAATGGAGGTGCAATAAGGAAAGTAGAAGCAATAAGGAAAATTGCCATAATCATTTACTTATGCTGCAGAAGCCTTCTCATATCTGCAATCCTTTCACTTCCCAGTGCTGGACACATGTCTTTTTGATGACAGCAAACGGTCTGAAATGTCTTGCACAACGCCGCCTTCAGGGCAACATCTATGCTAAAGAATTTCACAAATACGAATACGTGGCCAAGCATTTTTATAACTACTAACTCAAATTTTGAAAATACTTTTAGTTGTGTAAGAAAAGTGCTACAACAAAACTGATACATTTTGTTCGGATCTAAAATTTATTATTTACAGAAGGCGCATGAGTCATTCCAACTTAGCTGTCCAGGATAAAAACATAGTGTTGACTTCACCTTTCATTTAAGTCCAATTTGAGTTGTAGAGTTAGTTTAATCCCAATTACTACGGGGAAAGTAAACGTCAGTTGGACTTTTTAAAAGTTTTCTATATGTGTTACATAAATATTATACGTTTTGATAGAAGTATAGAATAGAAAAGGCTATATCATTGCGCAAGTCGCGGCAGATGCGTGGAGGCTGCGTGCACAAGGCCGCAACAGACCGTTGACCCCGCGCTAGTGGCAAATGGCAGTGTGCAGGGTTGCCGGCTAACGAACATAGATGGCACTATTCCTTATTTGCATATTCCCTCTACAGATATTAAAAAAAATTTGCTGTTACGGGAAAAACATTTCAATCGATATTAAAATTAAATATGTAATAGTTATAATTATTATATAATATACTTATAGGTATAACAATATACTTGGATATTTTATTGTATGTGGTCGGTACTACTATGTACAAAATTAAAATTTCAAGAACAAAAAAGAGACATAATCATTGTACTAGTTACATTTAATATATTTTCAGGGGGCGCTAGAAAATAATTAATTCTCCAAGTGGGCAGTAAATGAACTAAGTTTGAAAATATCAAAGAAAATATGAAATAATTTATGCAAAATTATATTTATGTGTAATGGTAGCCCTGATAATTTAAATACTAGCTGCAAGTACGTACTCGTGGCTACCTGGCTACAAAAACGCGAGATAATAAGTTTTAAGATGGTAAGGTGGTTCCCACATTATGAGTAGGTACGAGTATGTAACGGACGGACATTTTTAATGTTAATGAACTGCGTAGTCTTGAGGAATTTATTAATCGAGAAATGCGCCCTCTAGCGAACTTCTTTCGTTCTAATCATTTAGCGAACACAAAGTGATTTAACGTATACATTATTAACATAAAGTTTAGAACATTCGGGAACATAGCAGTGTATTTATAATGAAATATGTAACATCATGACTTTTATCCAAAGAGGTAGGCAGAGGAGTGTGCAACAATCCCATGCCTCACTCATTATATGTAAGTACTTTAAATCTGCATGATATAAGAGAGCCTATAAAAATATTTTTTTTACTTATTTGTATTGTTTAACAACATATTTCATTAATTATTATAATAACATAACATAAGATTTTTATAATGTTATTATAATATCATAACGCCATGACCATTACGGAGTACGCAAAGTGCATCGAGTGTCAAGTATGTCTATATTTATAAATATTGTTTGTGCATTTATCATGAAAAGAAAATGTCATTAGCTTAATTCAATTTAGTTGACTATGGTCAATACTGTGGTCAATATATACTACTAGTTATATAGTCATATATAAAGTTACATAGTTAGTTAGCTAGTTATATATAAAATCAGTTTTTCAGCTGTGACCATAAAATCATTTTGACTCATGAGTGGCGAAATACTATCCAGGTTCTATCAATGAACCTGAATAATTGGTTTAATTTCAACACTCTTACTTGATCACATATGTACCTCTCAAAGACGTTACTGTACACCTCCTTCGTGGTCACATAACTTTATTTCTAGTGTAGACGTCACCATCAGGTATAGTGACATTATTATTCAAAACCGATTCACTTTGTGTCACGAATGTTGCTAACAATTTACTTAGCTGCATGTGGATAGCAACAGATGCAAAATAAGTAATAGATTTTTAAAAGTGTACGTAAATTGCGCAATTCGTAATATTGTAATTATTTATAAAATTGTTCTAATGCAACTTGCTATGTATATATAAGTTATATTTTCGCTAAAGATTCAAATTGGTTTAAACATTTTTCCGTTTATAAGGTTATTATCAATGCACCTTTACATATATTGCTAGTTACCTACATAAATATTGTAACAACTAACAATATCGTGTTATTTCGACAGTTAAAATATAAATTTACAATCATTTCTAATGAGATGTTGCTATTTTATTCTGTCAGGCGGTTGTTGCTATTTTTCCTTTTTTAATAACATGCCTACAAGAGTCAAGACATTCAATGATAAAATGAATCCCCAACATAAATATATAAATCATGTTATAAAAATATGGTTACTAATAGAATTTAAAGGAAAAAACACATAATATACAAGATAAACTATTAGGAAACACATAATATACAAGATAAACTATTTTGTTTCAGATTAAAAATGGAGAACACATTAATATTTTGGACTACTCTGCTGTACCTGTCGACCCTTGCGGTGGCCAGCAGTGATGATAGATTTATTAAGAAATATGCCATGATGAAGGTAATTATTTAAGGAAATTAGCGCAATTAAAAAGTATTAGCATAATTCGACAACAAAATTATAACCATTCGGTAAAACTGTGTCAACTAACAAAAAAAATCGACCAGATTAACAAAACGAAAAATAGTAACAAAAATAAGAATTTTAGTAATATTTTTGCAACTAAACAGTAAGTAAAAGGAAATGTTAAAAATAGGCGACGCAGTCGGTAGGATTCGAACCTACGCTCCCAGAGGGAATCTGATTTCTAGTCAGACGCCTTAACCGCTCGGCCA
>DWME01009345.1:0-10984 GCA_018244795.1 Parelbella ahira ahira | reverse complement strand
GCGCACATGCTCGGAACCCGATACTGCGGTCGCGCTGCACGCCGCCCATTATGCAACGACGCTCACTTTTACATATCCACTCCGTAAACAGGTGTTTTTGTTTTAATTAGGACTAGTCTTGTCCACCGTCGTATTATGTCCATGTACATAATATATTGTCAACTTGAACATACATGTAAATACAGAGGCATTTGGCATTTGTAAACAGTCAAACAGAAACGTAACGAAATTAACTGTTGTTTTTTTTGTAAAATGTCCTTAGAGGAAAACCTGGAGTGGCCCTAGCTACAGGCATGAATGAAATCAGGGATAAAAGCGAGCGACTACTTCAAAAAAATGTTTAATGTTAAAATAAATATTGATAACGACAATAGGCTCACCGCCTATTGCATGGGACTTAAACGTAACTGGTGAAAAGTGGAAGTGTTCTACTTTTCTGTGCCTACCTCTTCGGGGATTACAGGCGTGATGTTACTTTTTTTTTTCAATAAATAAATTGTCCTGTTTGCCTAGTAATTGCAAGCACAAGTTCTGGGTTCTCCGAACGGACCGTACTCTCGTATCTGTCGGCGACACAGATCTCAGGCGTGTATGACAACGCTGTCCGCTGCTCTAGGAGCTGCTCTATGTGAAAGGGCTTTTTATAATTATTCACATTTTGGAGAGTTACACGCGTTTTATGAATTACTCAGCACTTTTGCTGCGCTGATCGCACTGTTGATTAATGCGTATATTTACATACCGACAAATACTTATTATAGCTTCCTTTTTAGTCTTAGACGCTACACACGTTGGTGTTCATTACCTACACCAATTTTTCTCCTGGTTGCGAATGGAAAAAAAAACTAAGTTCAATTTTATATTTAACACTAAAAAGTATTATTTAGGGCAACGTCATTCTGTAGTTGGCGACCACTATCGAGAAATATATAAGCAGCAACATGTCGAAGCACGACCACAAAAAGTAGACACCGGCATTTGCGTACTTCGCAGATATGAGTCCAGCCACTGTCGCCACCAGCGCGACGCACGCCTCCACCACGCAGTACACCGCCATATACCACAAGTACACCTCGCACAAGGAGTCGCTCTCGTACGCGGCGGCGGCCACCAGCAGCAAGCTCACCGCGAATAGGAGAATACCGAACACACCGTCGATGTATCTCGTTACTTGCTCTACGCTGCCCGATGGGCCCCAATCCTCTAACATTTTGGACCCATACGGCGTGAGAACGAAGATGTCTAAGCAAGCCCGAAGTAAACCAAATATTGCAATGGCGAGCGTCGCAGGGCGCAGGGGCACGCTCCAGCAGCAGTAGTGCACAGTCGGACAGTTGTCTAAGATGTAGCCCATGACCGATGCTGTCTTCAAACTCTCGTATCAACTATGAGTAAGGGGCTCTTCCATCGCGGCGCTCCGCGCACACACCCGCGGCGCGCTGACACGCGCTGTCACCAACAGCTACCCTTGACGGTTTTTAAGTGACAATTTCTTAAATAAAAATACACAACAAAAACGTATCAAGCACTATGAATATCCCACGTGGTAAACCTCATTTCTCATAAAGAACGTACAATATTGGTACATATATTTCATCTCAAAAAGTTTTAAAGTAATGAATCCGATTTTAATAGGAAACTATTGAAACTACAGAACATTTTGCATGACACTGATAAAAATGAGCGTATATCATATTATGTAAGTCAGATTGAGCTTAATAGCGGACATAATCCCACTGCTTTTTGTCAAATATTTAATTGGCAACAAATATACTACACAAGGGAGGCCTATGTTCAGCAGTGGACAGCTATAGGCTCATGATGATGATGATGATGATGATACTACACAAGAAAGTATGTGTAAAATGGAAATACAAATACCAATAATGGAAACATGTAGGTCAATATAGACCGTTCGTAATTATGCAATAATTTACACAAAATAAAACGTTAGCGTGTTATATCGCTATATATTATAATTTAAGTGTCTTTAGTTTTTGGTAATGTACATATAACGGAGAGCTACAGTTATCCGCCTATAAACTTGTTCGTAGTTTGACGGACGGATTACTATATTGTATGTCTGTATCTGGTTTGTAGTGATAAATAAATTAATAAATTAATTAAAAAAGAATTAACATGAAAGTAGCAGTTCTCATAATCCCGAATGACCTAATTCCGAGTGTCACCTCGGGCGCTTGGTTGCTTGGCAGCTTTCAGTGCAGGGGCTGGACGCGTGCAATGCTGTGGTCGTAACAAAATCCAATATACGAGTATGTAGAAAAAGCGACCGATGTCCTTCCGCAATACTCTCGGTAGTTATGCTTGCGCAATACTCGGTATGTGATAGCGGCGAAGGCGAATCATCACGCAGTGCCACTCTAGGAGAATGAAGGACCGATCATCCGCAGGCCTTGACAGTATCTGACTGCTCCTATGTAAAAATTGCATCTAAATACTCATGGTCAACGACGACTCAAGGACAACGTGTTTGGTTGCGGTTTTAAAAGTACCAGAAATTGTGTGTAAAAAAATCCACTTGCATTTTTTACATAAACATTTTTTGAAATGTATGACGATAACTTTTGAATGAATGAACCGATTTCGATCTGACAAGCGACGTTTGACGGTGTTTGTTGAAGAAAAAATTTGATAAAACTGTAGATATAATCAGTCGGGCCGTTTAAAATACATTATTTTTTAAATTTTATTTTTGTATTTTCTCGTAATGAACTGGACCGGTTTAGACCAAGTTTAGTGAACACCTTTCATTATTATAGAAAGCATCTCATCCATCAAGTTTGTGGAGAGCCTCTCTAGCCCATACGGTCCGTTCCAGCCTATATTATTTTCATGAATATTAGTTTTTGTAAAGTATTAATAGTAAATAAGTCTTATAAATTTAAGCAACTTGAAGAAATGAAACTGGGGTTTCGTACCTAGTCACTGTTCCGACATGAATGCGTGATGAATGATGAAACGTGTGACACATTTACTTACTTACCCTTAACCGTTCTTCTCATAAGACAGGTGACCATCCTCTGCACGCCGCTAAGGCGCGCCCGCCGGCGGTGGCGGACCAGCGCCCGACGGCAGCGCACCACGTGTAGAGAGTCATTTCCGGGCTCCGCGGGCCCACCGCTCACTTCACTCACTCTATTCACCGAACACGGCAGTTCTATCGGCGGTAAAGAAAACTTTTCACGACTCAAACACTTTTTGGGCCACACTTCGTCCGAATTGTCCCACGCGAGGTCCCGCGGAGTAGGCAGCCGCAGCGGCGGAAGGAGTTTGTTATAGGGTATAACGCGTCGTTCGCTCTCGTGGTTTCTGGAACTCGCACTCGAACTGAACCATATATCGCTGGAAAATAGTGATGAGGACATTGACTCTCGTCTTCCGAAGTCGAAGGTGTAGTTTCGGAGCACGTCGACGGGGTTGCGATGCGGAGCGGCGCCGGGCAGGTCGCGGGCGGGCCGCGAGCTGGACGAAGTGTCGTAGTCGCAGTCGGAGTCCGGCGAGTAGCGGAAGGCGGGCGGCGGCTGCATGTTGAGGTAAGAAGCGGTGACGGCAGGCGGCTCGGGCGACAGCACGCCGAACGGGTGCGTGAAATAGAACAGGCACAGGGGCCGGCCCTGCGCCAGGCGTCGTTAGCTCGTCCTCCGGGACACATGGCACGTTACTCAATCTTTTATCAACCTTACTTACTTCTAATCACATTCAGTCGTACATTAATAAGTGGGGCTAATATGCAAGTACTGGTAAGATAAAAACCACTCAGGGTGTAAAGCAAAGTGACTAAATCTTAATCTGCCAGTCTCTAGCGCTCGGTAGAAATATGTATATAATGTCTAATGAATATACATTCAGGTATGGCAATGACGAGAGCTACTGCGAGGAGCAATCCTCAAAGTCCCCACCAGGAATAAGTAGAAGCCTGGCGCATATGCACTCGCAGACAGTCTACTAATGTCAGTTACGGTTTGGAAAAATGATAAAGGTGAGAAAAATAAGTACATTATTTGAAAATACCGTTATATCGTCGGTAGAGGTGGAGGCGTCCGCCTTGCCGCCGTCCATGGCGTGGCGGCGCTACTCCTCGCTCGTGCACACAATACGCAGTCGCCGGCTCACCAACAGCACACTAGATTCTGTTGCCATTTTAGACCGGCACTCTAGCTAATACAAACACCGACCGCCGACACTCATGACATCTTCGAGCGATATAAGCTCATACTATTGTTTAATAAAGCTTTGACGATGTCATTAAGGAAGATGACGTTAGCGTTGAATGAGTTCCAAAAGGCCGCGTATCCCAGTCAGGGGATGTATGGCGCGAAGGCAGCCCGTGCGGAGTGTAGTGTGCTTGGGCGGCACGCCGCGAGGGCGGATGGCGTGGCTGGCACGCGCGCGCCAGGTTCGGACTCTACACTGAACGATGAGAATTTACTGTCTGTTTCGATATACACATTTAGTAATAAAGAGCTATAAATTATCTCCGGAAAAAGGAATTAATATTAAGTAAGACGATATGGAAATATTTATTCAAAGACCTTGTAAAATTTTCTGTGTCTTCTACTACACATACGCTACCTTGTATCTTAATGTTCCTCTTACCCCATGTAGCAGCAGTATAAGCAGCAGCCGCATTAAAAGTGTAAAGATAATGATACAAGTAAGTAAGGAAAGTTCAATGTAGTTGTTAAAATATTAAAGTAATTCCACTGTCTTTAATGAGAATATAAGATACAGCCGGAGTTCGTGACTGGGCGGGCGCAGGGCGGCGACGTCTCCGCCGGCGCGAGCGGCCCGCCCGCGGCGTTCCCGCCGCGACCCGACCCACTGTACGTTATGACTTTGTAATTATTTGTCTAATTTAACTAGGCCGATGTCATCGTCATCGTAGAATCCCAACAGCGACGTCACACAGTTGCATTCAGAGATCATTTTTGCCTCACCGTGTAACACACATTTTAATGATTGATTGAAGTTCATTTGTAATAGCTCTGTAGTTTTAACAAGCAGCTTAACAGTCGAGCATTGTTTTGTACGCGTACTATGATGACAAACCTACGTAATGTTAATTCCAATTGTGTCTTGGCCCGTAAAACAAATCGACTTCACCACATTCAGTCCCTGACAACGTCTCAGGCGTTAAGTCACTGAATTTCTTTCGGGGCCTCGCTCTTCCAGCGGCACTCGACTCGCCCGACTGGTCTCTGAAGTCGACTCCCCAAAATGGTGTATACATGGCCAAGCCAACGTTACAAATAAGCTTTAATACTTCTGTAATATAGGGTCCGCTTTGTGATTGTTTTGTCCCCCTATTTTTTCTAGATTTCCAGAGTTCTAGCTTACATCCCGTCTTCTAAGTAACCTTAAGATTGTACACAGCAGGTTTCGCTGACTTACCTAATCGAAGAAGTTATTATTAGCTGCAAAAGTTTACTTTTACACAGTTTTGTAAACATTATGAGGAGATTATGAGGAGTACTTTGCACGTTCAGTTAATTGTGCGCGACAAATAAAAAATGTCAGCTGGGCGATTGCAGTTTAAGAATATTTTTTTGTTTGAAATTGTGGTCGCCCTCAAAGTCTTAATAACGTACTTTCTCTCGTTTCCTTTTTGTAGTTTGTAAGGACCCTCTCAGATAAGCGTATTTTCGGTGCGTATATGCTCCTTTTTGTAAAACTCTGTGCCACAAGCAAGTTTTGAACGAGCGTGGGCGTTCTCATAGCCTCGTAGACCGCTAGCCGCCGTCGAACCTTCCCCTCGCACCGCATTGAAACAGACTCTGGTTCTATGGAACGCGCCAGAGTCAATGCAGACGTATTCTTTAGTTTGACGCGCGAAATACAACGTAAAAAGCTAAACTGAAAGATATCTATAAACTACTTAACCACATTTTAAGAATCAAATAAATGTACATTTAAATTTGGTTATAACGCCATCTAGTACATGTTGTGATAAACATTTACATACTATGTACTTTGACTATGATTTGACTGCCTCGTTGGTCGAGTGGCGACTGCTGATCGAGAAGTTCTTGGTTCGATGCCCGGGTCGGATAGTATTGGATTCTCCTTAAGTTATTGTTAGATATTGTAGTAAGAATTTCTAGTACTGTCTTGGAGTCTAGATCTGTGCCCGATGTATGACAATAAACCTAATTGGTGAAACGTGGGAGTGTACTACTTTTCTCTACCTAAATCTTCGGAGATTACAGGCGTGTTGTTAGGATTTTTTTTAAAATATGGAGATGATTTCAACACGAATGTTGTAGGGGGATCGGGGATCAATTGAAAGAAAATGTTTTTGATAAGATTTATTCAAGAGACTGCTTAAGAATCATAGATAGAAACTTATTGTAATTTATAATAAAATGTACTTATTTATTTATTTTTTCAATATAATTCCTGTACTCCGTTAAATGGCTTAGTAATGGCCTGTTACACTTTTCAATATTTTTCATTTTTTCCTATTTATCTTAAATAGCCTAGTGCCATCTACCCTTACTATTATAGAGGTATGCTTATTTAATACATCCGACAGATGGCAGTTATTCTGTTAAATTTTTAGTTACAGTTATACCGAAATATCATCTTTAGTTCCTAAGCCGAATATGCTTTTATCGATGCCTTACATAAAAAAAATATGATACTACATTTTACCTATTATTACATTACTTCAAACATTCAACTAAAATAATCGTTGTCCAAAGCGGTTAATAAGTATGCAAGTATAACGTGATAGAGTTAATAAATAATTACCTAATAATGTGTGCAATATTTCATGTTCGTATATTTTTATTATATTTAGCCAAGCTAACAGCAGACAGGATAGCTGCTGCTAAGTGGTCACCGTTCCCTTGATATATTTACAACACCCGAGGAAATGTCAATGTTTTGGCGGCTTTGAAGAAGAACTCTCTTTGCGCTTTTTTATCTTAACTTAATTCTTTCATAATTAATTGCAAGTGTTCCGAGTAATGAACTAACAACGTTCCAAGTAATGAACTAACGATCGATATGCCATATCCACACGACATTTTTATCAGCACTTCATTGTACAGACGACTTCTCTAAAATCTTTTAGTTAACTATGAACATAGATGTTCTATGCAAATCAAATCTTTACACTAAAACACAATACTCATTTAAATATGGTAACTTCGCAAAGTCGATTGTTTAATTTTTTAATAAACTAAAACTAAACAACAAAGGCAAAACAACTCACCGCTGTACTAATAATATTAAAGCGACATCTACACGTATCTGAGCGCAATAAGTTATCGAGAACATTGCAAGTAATTAGGTCAGAGTCATGTAGTTAGATATTTTACGATATCTATATGTATATTAATAAAGGTAGTTTTCATTTTTTTTGCAATACCAAGATTCACTTATTGTTAGTTCTTCATGAAATCGTGGGTATACTTCAAGGTGCATTACTTGTGATCACATTCTAGTTTTTAAATGACTCAAAGTGTCTTCGACAGTAGCGCGTGGAAGATGTTCTGGATCTGGAGGATAGTTCGTCGAATAATTCGTGTGGAATGTTCTCAACGAGCACAGCGGCTATTAGATTGATTTAAATTGGATCGAGTTGCACCACACTGCGCCATTACACCTCGTTGGTGCCCGTACACGTAGACAAAGATAAATAATGAAGTTTGAATTTCATTTGTATTGGAATAATTACAACAAGTAACGTATTTTTGTAATTTCGCATAATGTGAAACTCGAGTCCGACTACTTTCTAAGTATCTGAATATGGACAGAAGCTAGTGCGAGACGCTGTGGTCGCGTTGGCAGCTTGGCAACGCTGCCGGCTCGCTAGCTCTCATGACAATGGACAGCGAATTAATTAGTGCGCCGCGGGCCCTAGCCGGGGTCGTTGACCCACCAACTTCACAGATGTAATCAGGCAATCAGTCAACATGCAGGATTACACAGTTGGGGAGCGGAGAAATATGACTGTTACTGCACTACCCTTATCAGGTACAGCGCAGGATTTCTGTTGACTACCTAGACTAGACCAGCACAAGCGAGTTAAAAGTAGTTTGTTGAAAAAATGATTAAATTGTATAATATGATAGTTAATAAGAAAGCGACGTGTATGTAGCTACATGCAGTTCATTTGAGTATAGAAATCCAAATTATTGTATGAGAAGATTAAAAATTGTTTCGGGCTCCCGCTGTATTAGCCGGGGCAACCATCATGTCCCTATTTTTCAGCGAGTAGCATCATTGAAAAGATTGTACTATCGAGAACGACTCTAACCGAACATCGCAGCATGTGGCGCAGGCTGGCTCGTGTGAGATAACTGCGCGACACATGTAGCATGTTGCAGCACGTGAGACGACCGCGGCTCTCGTGCTCGTCGCGATTCCCGCCTTTTTTGACAGTCGCTTGTCGTGTAATGAGCCGTGAACACGTCGGGAGCGCGCGCAGGGCCGCGGTACGAGTTCAGTCGTAATGCGAGTGTACACTCATCATATAGTGTTCTGTGCCAGTGATAACATATACATATTTATTGATCCCACATGCTTGCTTCAGAGCGTTAATGATTAGATAAAATTTATATCGATTTACTATTTGTCGCAGTTCCGTGATGAATGAAGTTGGTCGTTTATTTTATTACAGACTTTTTATTGATTAATAAGATGTATGAGATAATTCGATTTTTGTAAATATTAATACTACTTATGTTTCATGAAATCTTTCATCTTTAGATAACCTAAATAACTTGAGTTTTTCAATACATTATTTTTTAAAATTAATGACATTAAGTTCTCAATAAATTGAATTTTGTTTGTTATTAAGCTGGCGTGAAGTGATCATGGATAGTGTAGGTATCTTGCTAAACAATTTAAGCGAATTCTAGTAGGTTAGATATAAAATTTTTGACAAATTCTGGGAAATCATATTATATCCGATGGCAGAAAATAAAACCTGTTTAATAGGCAGACAACATATTATTTAAATATAAAAACAAAACATGCATAAAGTCTATAAATAAATAATGCTTCGAGTTTCTGATGGTTCTGACATATTTTTTAAATGTCTAGAGGTCGTTATCAAAGTAGGTATGTACTTGTTTGTTTTTTGAAAACGGAGCACCTGGACGGAGCTCGCGCGACAGGTGCAGCGGAAGGATTAGCGCACCACGAAAGGGCACCAGTTATAACTGTCTTGACTTGTCATGTCTAACATGAAGTTACTTGAAAAATTTTATGCGTAAGGCGTTAGAAGTCCTGTGTGCCAAGTTCTAGTAAGATTTAAGCCACAAAAAACAATATACGGAAATTATTCATAGGGATTAAATAATTATAACATTAAAGTATAGGTTTATGATTTTCCTTGGGATGGAGGGTATCGGGTTCCCTACTCTCTTTACATGCGATGAACATATGAAACAACAGGTGTTGTTTATAACCGGTGATACCTCTCTTATTGTTAAATGCGATCGTATACATACCTATTAGAAGTACATTTACGTAGTTTTGGGAAACATGGTGAACTGGCTTCGTAGCAGTAACCTTATTATGAACCTGCCAACTAATATTAATATGTTGTTCGCTCGATCACTTAATTCCAATGTAAACAATGTGGTATTCGAGGAATTCCAGGAGCCACATTTTTGGCTCCTAACATTTCATAACCATGTTACTTGGAAAAGCCATGCAACTCTCTAAATATAAAATAATCATAATATGTTTATGCATGCCCTTAAGTAAGTACAAAAAACTTTACTACAGATGCTTCATTTACTGCATGCAACGGATTTGTAATATCAAATTTACGATACGGAGATATGCGCGGGGCGACGCTCCAGCCGCACGGAGCGCAGCGCCGATCAGAATGCAAAAAAGATGTTTAACGTGAATAACTAGAATAACCAAAGTGCCACTAGTGTACTATTGGTTAAACAATAAATAAAATGTTATCGTTCACATCCTTATTATGTACCTACGAGTGGTGCTATACGACATTCAACATCTGACTATATACAGAATTCTTGGACAGTATTCTACAAAAACGATGTACTTAATGACACCTAAATACTTCAAATGAAGTAATAATAATAATATTAATAATGTCCTGTGACGCCTATCACGCCCAAAGAGAGTTTGTGTTATGGTCACCAGACGTCTCATAAATTACATATAAGTCCCAAGTAAAAGTACATACGAGTGCTAGCCCGTACGTCCAAAGTGGTGACTTCGATCAAAACCCTCTATGTACAAGGAGCACAAGGGCGTTCATTAAAGCAGGCCTAAGTCCAGCTGTGGACTGAGGCAGGCTGGCGGTGTGATGGGGTAGAATTGTACAGTTCTGAAAATAGTTTTTATCTTCGTCCAGACACAGAACAATCACTTGTGCTCAACACACGTATATTCGTTTTATGTGGGAATAAAACAATAACGATTATTTAAGTCAGTAAACTACAGATAATCTTACATAAGTTTTTATGCATAAGGTATGTAATAATCATTATTTCGTGTAGATAATTGGCTGACTAGCTGATTTAACATCTCACGCTTCGACACCAATGGCGTTGCGTGGGCATGTGGATCTCGAGGACTTCGTCACTAGCCGAGCAGTTGTCGTGGCGACGACTGTCCCGAGGTGACGAACAGCTCGCCTGTAGGCGCAGGTGGTGGGCCTATTCCGCGTTCCCGCCCACTTGTAGGTTTCATTGTCTTTCTGTTCTTCGGAGGTCGATGCCAATATAACAAGTTCGCGCGGGAGCGGGCGTCTGGCAAGCGGTCGAGCGTGTACGGACGCGAAGGTGAGTGTGTGGACGTGAACACCACATATCAGCTGAAAGTTTTCACTTTAAGTTCGCACGCCACCACGTCGATCCTGAGGGAGCCACCCGCTTCGATCCTAGCTGCTAGGGCGTACCACGCCGGCACCGCGTATGTCAGTCAGGATCGGATGTAGGCGTAGTGCACCGTCAGCTTAGTACGGATCGAC
>DWME01009344.1:0-10984 GCA_018244795.1 Parelbella ahira ahira | reverse complement strand
GCAGGTGCTCTCGGGGCATGGTTGCTTCGGGAGTTACTTGCACCACCGGGTTGGGAGGCCGGATCAGGGGTGTGCCGTATGTGACTGTACAGTCGACACGGCGGCGCACACCTTGGCTGAATGCCCGAGGTGGACGAGTCATACTATTAGACATCACTTGAATTTTATACGATCCACAAGACAAAAAGAGTCGAAACGAATCATTCGATGAATGATCGTTACTGAAGAATACACGCAAAATTTTAGCAAAATATGACCGATATGTGTCGAATATGAGCGCGCAACAATTTGTATACAAGCCAGTTGAAAATTCATTTTCACATGTATCGCCCAGAAGTATGCGTCATGTATTCATTTTAATAATTATTTTCTTTATATTTTAGATTATTTGGTAATACGGTTGGTTCTACACTTTAGTAAGATCATAATGTTATAATGATTTTGCTCTATGTTTTGATAACCTTTCATGTGCCATCATATACAATTTGAACATACCAAATAGTAGGTAATTTTATACAAATTGTTCTAAGTTCGATAATTATGTATCGATTGCAGCATTGATAGCCTCGTAGTTTCAGTCTACCTCTCCGAGCCTTTAAGGTTTGTGAACCAGTGACGTTTTGAAATTAAGTCGACTCTTGCGATTAAGTGTTAATAGCTGAAATGCAAATAATTTGAAAACATTTGCATCCGCACCCGCACCAGATAAGTTCTCTGGGAAGTTTAAATTTTGCCTAACTGCATCTGGCTTAGACATACCAGGCTTAGATTTATCCATAGATTAGACCTGTCGAGTATGTGTTGGGTATGGGTTGGGTATAGGTGGATATTGCCAGAATTTTGTTGATATGGTTTAGCTATTATTCTTCATCCTGAATATGGTATTCTTCAGCACCAGCACGCATCAACATTCGCATTGTAGGTATATCTGTGTTGTCATTGTTCATCCGCCATTCTTTCTACATGACCGAATCATCGTAAAAATAACCGAAATAACATGTCATGTACAAAATAAATCCTATCAGCCTGTATGGCATAAGAAAAAAGTCAGCCAACAATTCAATATCGCTCCCAAAAACAATTTTTATCATAATTTATAGCAAACGATTTACCCACGTCGAAGATTTGTTTGTTCCACATATAAATGGTTTTGTTTATCATATTATATCGATATAATGATTAGTTATTGCTTACTACGGTCGTCGAGGTCGCGCGCGGAGCGGGCGCGGTGCGGGCGTACGGGCTTATTAATATTATTAGTCCGCAGAAGCGATCGACATTTGATCGCGATTTAATTAATTTCTTTAACTTAAACGTTATGCCGATTCTTATTTCAAAGGATATAATACTTTTGTGAATCTTACCTCTGCGTTCCTGATTGACAACATACGCATATGCCTGGCGTTAACAGTGGGAACGTAAATAATGAATGTTTTATGTTTAGTCAGTCAGCTCATGAGGAAGGACCCCGTACAGGTCCGAAACTAGTCGGGCCATCCCGAAAAACATACCTACGTGAGTAAAGTCGGTACATTTATATAACCATGTGTATAAATACTCACAAAACATTTAATAGTAAAATGTTTTATATACTTAATTCAATTTAAAGTATTTTGTACGTGTCAAATTCCATTACATACAAATTTTAGGTGTTTGCACTCCTTCCAAGTCTTCCCCATATCCGTGCGCGCAACATTCTTAAAAAAAGGTACTAAGATTACTGTTAACCTGTATGAACACCTTAACAGTAATCTTTGTACTTTTATATATGATATAAAGTAATAAACTTGGTTACAGTACCTATAAATTAGCGCAAAATACCACACACGGTAGGGATACCGTCATATATATTTTTGAAGTCATATTTGCATCATTACGAGCGTGTTTCACTATATTTCTTCACATGTTTTGACAACAAGATCTATATTATACAAGTAGCTACGAGTGCGGTCACTCGAGGGCTCCGATAGAAAATCTATCGTAATATAGGGGAAAATGGTCTGTTGTAATTGACATGATAGCTTCGTTTGCGATAACCTTAATGCTTGTTATGTAATTGTGCGTCTAGATTCCTTTATCTTCCTTAACCATTCATTTGGATTTACAATAACTTGTCTATTTCTACCGACGCGGACGCGCTGAGCAGGTGTTTAAGTGTCTTGTAATGCAAAATGACAAAAAACTCAATAATTAACATTATATCACGACTATTCTTTTGTCATTTAAGTAATTGTTAAATCTATTTTAACAATCTGATTATTGTCATTAGACTAGATATTAGTATCAGGTACGCAGTTTAGGTTTCTAGAATAGAATTTTGTGTGTACCTAAATTAAAATATTTTGTTTTTATTAATAAAAGCAGCAACATTTTGCACCACAGGTTAAATCAGTAGGTACGTACCTATGTTGCGCCAGAGTACTAATTTATTTAATTATTCTGTCATTATAATATCAGTTGTAATTTTTTTGGTGATTCCAGCTTTCAACAATCCTCATAATGTTTTCGTAATTACTTCGCGACATGCCAAGTTCCGTTCGGTGATTGTCAAACTACATTACAAAAATATTCGTAGCTACGGGTAAAAATACAAATAGGTACATCGCAGCAGGAAACTAATTTAAAACTAATTTTCCTTAATGTACAATATAATTCCTTGATAAAGTACTAGTTTCATAGATAACTAGATGCGAACAATAAACATTAGTTTGTTCAATCATTTTTTGTGTTCGTTTCTGAGAATGGACATTTGGCACTTGGTCATCCCTACTTACACCGTTAGGAACCTGGCATGAGAGGACAATAATATTATTTCACACGGATCTCGTGAAAAAACAGCACACATAGATACGGGTAACAGCTTTTATAGTGATTCGCAAACATGAATTACCAATGACTTATAGTGACGTGAGTAATGACTTATAACGTGTTTTGGTCCTGACTGAACAGTCTCAAATCACAGTGAACGGGGCCTGTTAACTATCAAAGGTCCAGTAACAAAATAAAGAAATGAATAAAAAGCATTGTCATTATCATGTGCTAAATTCTTTTAATAAAAATTGTTGTATATCATTTATTGTACACTAGGTATATGATCATGTTAGTATATCAAGAATGCATTTATTTTTCTACGTAAACTAAGCAATGCTATTTTCACTAGCAATGAAATAAATTCTCTTTACCGTCATTCAGGACTACAAGCTGGTTTCAACTGGACGGGACGAATATGACGAGCTATTTAACATAGATATGTTATTAATAAACGTAACCTACGCCAAAGGGGTAGGTAAAGAAGTGTACTACCCAAACTCTCACGTTTCACCAAAAACGTATTATATGCTATGGAATAGGTGGTGAGTCTATTGCCTTGCACTGGGAACAGATCCAGTTATAACTACTCGTATGTAAGTTTTTTGAACAACATTAACTGAATTAAAATATTTTTGATTTAGAAATATTCGTACCCACATCGTCAGCTCACCGGCGGTGGAACAATTCAATACGGCACTCATCACATCATTTCAAACTAATTAATCTTAAGAACGCAACATCGTGTGTACTCAATTACTCCGTAATTAAAAATAACTTATTAATTTCGTACTAAACGCGAAGCGGTTCTCTTGCTCTTAATTACATAAATTAATCACTTAAATGTTGCGTGCCCGTTAATTTTAAGGGCACAGGCGTACCTCTGTTCTCGCTCGAATGCCTTGCTTTGGCAAACGTGTCTGGAATTAGGTTTGTTCATGCCTCGACTCATATTTTGACGCTTTATGTGTAATAATAATAATATTATTACAATGTATAAAATATCAATTATTCCAATGTTTTTCTAATTAGTTAACATGTTGTAGAAATGTTTAGCGTCTAGCATTTTCTTGGCAGCCAAATGTATTACGGCCCTCATGTATTTCATTAGGCTGCTTACCAAGGCCTTGTGAATAGCTCCAACAAAAATATATGGCAATTTAACTGGATTATTTTAAAATTATGGACCACCTTACGATAAGTATTGTAAAGAGTCACGCGTTCGACTACTGACTATGCTGATTGCAAATAATTAGTTTAACCGAGAACTAAATTGTTCAACTCAACTCACACGTTCAATATTACTTGGAGCAATGCAACTCGTAGGTATATACAAAGTCCGGTCACACTCATTTCTCGCCAATGGTGCGTACAGGCGGCAGTCTGTCACTTTGCCAGCTAATTACATTGTGGGGCAATTGTAGAGCAAATTCGATAACTGTTGATATAGGATCAAGCTTATAATATTTATTCATTAATATCAATTGAGAATGGTATTCACGAAATTAGAATAAACACAACATTTGCCATAATTTTTCTATGACATTATTTTGTATATATATTTTAATTGTATGTAGCTCTAAAATCATTTATGTAATTCTACATCCATTAACCATATAGTGCTACATTTACAAGTATGTAACGTTACGTTTACTCATATATTAGGTGCATCGTACAGCAAATTTTTAGCAAAGCTATAGATCTAAACTACAGAATAAGTATTATTTCGACAATCAAAACCGGATAATATATTTTTAATGTAACTATTATTTTAATAGGTACTAATCTATCTGTAACTATATAGTCATGTTTTCATAACCGTTGTGTTATGTTATTTTATTTATATTAACCAACATTCTCTGTTATTTGAAAATAGAATGATTTACTGGTACGGTGATTTCCGTAGTCATATTTATTAAGCATAAAACAGACCCGATGAGTTTCGTCGCGCTCATTTGCCGTCAGTGACGCGGTGTGGCAATGAGATCTGTCACGTCGCACTATGGCGTAAAAGGATTTCATCACATAATGCAGTTTTCGCAGTAGTATTATACAAATAGAACAACTATTCAGTCTGATTACTGAAAACGTTTTATTAATAACGTAGTTTTTTTTGCTCCATCTGTTATTTATTACACCTCAAACTTGAATGGACGTAGTCGACTATTTCAATTGCTATGTCATTTGGATGCGATCGGCGGGAGCTCATAATAAAGCAGCTCGGATAAGTCTGAAACTAGTCGGTCTATTTCGGCAAAGAATACGACAGTTAAACCGATACGTTCGTTAATTATACAAATATCAACGTAGTATAGAAGCCATAACTGGTTGCCTCAACAAATATAATCGAGAGATTGTAAAAACAAGGGCGCTATATTTACTTAATAGATTAATCGTAAATACCCTATAATGTATACCTACTAAGTTATAAACTCATAAAACCATACCAAACGCGCCCCTTTATCGGCAGACACATTTCTCAATCACAAATAATAATTAATGATCGACAATATAATTTATTGGCTCGACCATAATAATTATAATGTAACAATTATTGTTCAGTAAAAGAGACGTTTAGATATAATTATCGCTTATTTATCGACGCATACGTCCGCAGAATGCAGATATTTATATTAAACGTTCGCGCAGTGGGCTATATATCAAAAACAACAAATATAAGTATCTGTCAATAATAATAAACATCATTAGGTGATAATTGCGGCTCACTTATCGCGGGTTCGTAGGTTTTTTACGGGGTATCTACTCCAGCCACAAATTCGATACATTTTTATGTATATATTACATATTAATAAATAGAATCATCGTTGACTGGTAGAAAATGCCACTTGCCATTAAGTCCGCCTTTTGTTACTAACAATAAAGGATAAATAAGTAAAATTTTGCGACTAACAGGGTACATCAGAGGAGTGTAGGTCGGCCTCCTACCAGATGGTCTGACCACCTGAAAAAGATTGCGGGAAGCTATTGGATTTGGAGGGTCCAGGGCCGGAAGGAATGGCGCCAATTAGGAGAGGTCTATGTTCAGCAGTGGAGATCTAGAGGCTGGCGATGACGACGATGATGATAAACAGGATACATCAGTAATTCTAGAAATACTATGACGTGAGACTTATTTACCTAACCAGCAGAGATACACTAAAGTAATGTACTGGACAATTGTAGATCTACAAAAATACTACAAAAAAGTCTGTGATAGTATGTCTCTATCTCTTATGGTTAACTCACAATAAGTACTTTTATGTTCAAAATTTCAAATAAAAATTTTGGTTATTTTGGAGGCTGTTTTCCTCTGTTCGATATTAATCCTTATCTAAACAAATGTTCGTTAGCTTCGCCATTTAATATAGAACAAAATTGTCTTGTATACTATATGAATCAAATAAATACCTTAGAATATATTATAAATTTAAAATTATACGCCACCAAAAAAAATATTACCTACGCGAGCCAGCGCTCTTTCCATGACATGCCGGGCCGGCGTCCTTAGTTTACACAAACGTAGATCCGTAAGAAGTGATTATGGAATCAGAAAATTAAAAAAAATATATTTTTAATTTAAATTAACATATTTACTGTAAACAGCTTTGCCGGGCAGGACGACGTCTGCGGGGTCTTCTAGTATTAAATAAATCATTTATAAAATATGTACATATAAAGTGGGAGAAAAATTTATGGACAACTAAAAACACGTAAATTAGACTAACATGCTATGTTTTAATATAATGTGCATTTAATATTGATCATAAATCGAAATCAAAGAGAACACCGCTATTTTGTCTTCGCTCTGAATGTATACTGCGCGCGCCATTTCCTCACACAATAAAGAAAAGTCAAGTTGACATAAGTCAATGAGTGATAGAGACGTAGAGCTGAGATGTTTATGACTTCCTCCGTACGATACAGAGAGATAAACAGCTATTTCAGGACGAATGAATGAACGTATGAATGGAGCGAAATGAATGATTGCTTGTTCGATGTTTAATTACTTACATGATAGCTACGCAGTTGTGTTAACGCTACAATGTTCCGATGAAATTTTCTTGTCCCTAGAATCACATCTGTGTGTTCTTAACATCAACAAACTTGACACAAATTTTCAATTTATTATTTATTAGTAAGTAAAAAAATCGCCACTTCCTCCGATCCTTGGCCTTCGGGGGCATCCATTAATTACGGGAGGCGGTTTTTGAAATTTTTTACCCCCCCCCCCCCATCTCCCAATCTCACGTGAGATTTTTTAAAATAAAAGTTTTAAGTGTAAGTGTGTTGGATGTATTTTAAAAAGGAAAAATAAATATTTGCTCGATACTTTTATTTACGACTAGTATGGCTAGTATTTAAGATTGCCGAGAAGCTGCAATTGCAATGCTTATTTGATAACAAAATACTTAAATGGTAATTATTGCGACTTATAAAAAAATATTTATTACAATTCGGTCCAGGGACACTTATGTGCGGTTCCAAGAGTGACTATTGGAACCAACATGTCCATATGATTTTCAATTAAATCATCTGCACCTTCCACATCGTTTTGTTTTAGCCCACTTTAAGCCGTTGGCGCTTGCGCACAGTACCTCCGTGAGGGTCGTAGTTTGCGCAATGAGCGCGCTCAGTTGATGCAATGTGGGCTGCACGCCTGTATTCTGCAGCTCTTGTAATAGGTGTAAAGTTATGTTCATTTTATTTAAAACATCTTTCCCATAACTTTTTCCTGTTCCTAGCGAAAAAAAATTAAGTGATATTTGCCGAAACCCCCCTGAACTCAGAGTGAGATTCGATGAGATTCAACTCGACCCCCTCCTCCCTTGAATGCCTCACGTAATTACTGGATGTCCCCTTCCGAATCCAGTAGTATCCCGCTGTCTTTTTAAGGTCTTCAGAACAGATAGCCTACTAGATGTAGGAGGGCGATCTACGATTGTCTTACTACTCCAGATGGAGTAGCGCCAATTAGGGGAGGCCTATGTCTAGCAGTGGATATCTAGAGGCTAATGATAATGACGAAAAAATATACTATTATGTGCGATATCTATTTACCACTAAAACAATTTTCAATTTTTTTTTTCAATTGTTATCTATGTCAATAAAATACATATGTGGAGCAATAAAATACACAACATAATAATCCAGCATAAGTACACAACTGACTACCTGGACTGGAGTAAGAGGTGAAGTGGTTTAAGCCGGTCATTAAACATGAGACATTCCGATCCATTAAACCGAGCTTAAAACTTTACGTTCCACATTTAAAACCCTTAACACGTCCTAACACGTATTGATAATTATGTGTTCGGTTCTTTTGTGTTCCTGGGCGCTGCTCGCGCGCCGCCTGTTCACTCCACTGTCAACTTTACTTACACAAATTAGAAGCTATGCTTTATTTTACCATTAATTTTAATAACCACCAATAATTTTAATAACCACCAATCAATTGAACATTACTTTAATTGAACGTAACCAAACGTACGTTTTGTATAATATTTCATTTATATCCCTATCAACCCTTTTATCCTTTCATATTGGACTAAGGTATCTCATCTTTTTCATATATCATATTCATATTCTTCATATATTAAAAATAAATTATTATTATTATAGCATAAATAAAGCATCTCTCAGACTGTATAATTCTCGGGAGTCCGACGAGCGGGCAATCGAAGCCCCGTCGGAGGGTCAAACCGATATTGGGCCTCAAACACACATAAAAAGGACACTAAAACTTTACGAGCTCCGACTTACTCCAAGCCGTGAACTATGAGAGCGACGATAGTGTACATTAAATACATTGTAGAGTTATTTTCTCACTAACAGTGTACCGCAGCGCGCAGCTTCGCTTGCCCGTGAATAAACGTACATAGTTGTAGAGTAGGTCACGTATATAATGTCTGGAGCGAAATTAGACACCATTGTATTTTAAACAAGGCTATTATATATAGTAATTGAGAAACTTTATTTTATGAGTAATTGTTATTGTTAAAATTATCATCGGAGTGTCACATATCTCTACCACTCTCGTCACGTGCAATTCGGATAAATGACGGTTTATATATCGTACTAGAAGTGTTAAAGACAATAGTTAATATTTCGTGTTTCAAAACAAAAAACATCGTAAATGATTCGAACTGAACACACACAGCATATTTGGAGCAAACAAATGAACAACACATTTTTATTCATTATTTTCGTGTAACAGTTTATTATTGCTGTTCAAAAGGAAATAAAATTACGTAGTTAAATTAACGTAAGACATTTATTACATCAACATTAATGTAGAGAGGCTTGAACAGTTTTTAGTATAACTGTGAGAAATTATTGGGCTGTTTAAAACAAAACAACTTCATTAAAATATATGTAATAATTTTAATAATAATTTGAACATAATAATTTCGACGATTGAATCGAATTATCGAAGTATCGGGTACAAAATTTTTTAGACGACTGTAACGTCTGATTCGAATGAAATTCAAATAATTGTTTAAACGGAAATTCAAAATTACTAGTTTGACCTATATGACTTGTTAATTACCATTTGTTGACAATAATTTTTACATTTATATGTCCATAGATGTTATTCCTATAAACATTACAACGTTGTTTATGTATCTATTTAAATAACACTTTGCATTATTTAATGAAAAAATAAGATTTAAACGAGTCTCTGGCTATTAGTCTACGACTATATTTGCCTAATAAATACTGTTTAATATTAATGAATTAGATTTTAATTGACGTTAATTTAACATCAATGTTCGACCATGGGTGCTTCACATGTTAAATAATCTTTTGTGCTAAATTGATTCTGATAAGATTCAGTCTTCTCATTCAGCATTCAGCTTTCTCATTTTTAAAATAAGAAATATACAACCATATAATAGGTACTGTGATCATGGGGTCTGCCTAAGAAGGTTTGGAATTATAACTATCGGTTACTTCGGATCAGCGCTGTTATTTGCACCTTCGTAAATCAGTGAGGGCGGGTATGTGGATAATCAAACAAAGAGAAATGGCGAACACAGCATAATAAATTTTTGACTGCCTCGTTGGTCGAGCGGTTGCAAGCGCAACTGCCGTTCGGGAAGTCCTAGGTTCAAATCCCGGGTCGGGTACTATTGGATTATTCTCATTTAGAATTTCTAGTAGTGACTCGGCGAAGTATGGATCTGTGCCCGGTGTATGGCAATAGGCTCACCACCTATTCCATGGGACTTAAACGTAACTGGTGAAAAGGGGGGTGTAATACTACACCCCTCTGTCTTCTTCTTCGGTGATTACAGACGTGACGTTACGTTTGATATTACGACCATGAAGTTATGTGTATTTTTAAATTAAATATCGTAAAGCAAAGAAAGACAGCGCTTGGGAACTGAGTTTGAGTTCTTCAGACTATACATATAAGGTTTGTTATTATTATTGTTGTTATTATATCGTTACGCTAGGTTCCCTGCAGGGTGGGCATAGAGCATCGAATACCAGATACCTCATCCCCACAGACCTCACTTACTCATTCTATATCCACTACTGTATGGGTTTATGCCATAAAATTCAGTACCTATAGCATACTATACGCATATACCTACTTAAATAATATATGTAGATAAAATAACGCTCGAAGCTTATGTCACCTTACACCAAATATGTCTCCATCAAAATATCGTTATTTTTTTAACTGCTGTATTTTTATAACCACACTTTTATTATTAGTTTATACCCAATTACCAAGAAGTGGCTTATGCTGACGCGGTCTCTGCCCACCCATAGAAAAATGTCGCTCAATAAACGTACCGCCTCATTAAACCAATTAACTGGGAACTATTCCCGAAAAGCCTTATCTCGGTGAGATTTAAGTGGAGGGCGCTTTGGAATTTCGGTCAGCTATGGCATCGTTTACAGACGTTTGTACTCGAAGCTAATAATCCAAGCTACAAAACGTAACGTAAAATCACGCCTGTAATCCCCGAAGGGGTAGGCAGAGGGGTGTATTACACCCCCACGTTTCACCAGTTACGTTTAAGTCCATAGAATAGGTGATGAGCCTATTACCGTACACCGGGCACTGATCCAGACTCCGAGTCACTACTAGAATAATTTTAAAGTCAAAGAGTTCAGTATGACAGTAGTCGAAGATCAAACAATCAATCAGAGTAAAAGCGTGGGG
>DWME01009343.1:0-10985 GCA_018244795.1 Parelbella ahira ahira | reverse complement strand
TGCATAATACAATGGTATTCAGCCATGGCATCGTGTTATGTCATCGTAAAGTTTAAGTGTTGTGTAAGTGAGAAAAATTATTGCTAAATAATATAATAAGTTAGGGAATTACTGGAAAAGTTGTAAAATCTTGT
Organism: Parelbella ahira ahira; assembly: GCA_018244795.1. Lineage (NCBI taxonomy): Eukaryota > Metazoa > Arthropoda > Insecta > Lepidoptera > Hesperiidae > Parelbella > Parelbella ahira. The sequence continues at coordinate 10,851 of DWME01009343.1, read as the reverse complement.
GAACCATCGTAATAAGTCAGATAGCGTGATAAACATACCCGGATATTTATTTTTTATAAATGATGCCTTCGGACATCTCCACGCATGGCCATCTGATCCCAAAGTAGGTACATCAAGAGCGCTTGTGTTTTGGTAACCGGGCACATTACATATGTTTTACACCTAAACACAATAAATACTTGTGCTCAACACAGTATAAATATTATTCTTGGTGGAAATCGAACCTATGACCTCCGAGGCAGCAATCAGTTTCACTAATTATTTTACCAAAAAATATCATACATTTTAAAAGTCATGATTTGCATCGTTAAATTTAAAGCCACGTCTTCTATAATATATTAGAATGTATTGGATCTTTGGGGTTCATTTTTACGTTTGATTCATTTTATGCATGTTGATATTTAATTGTACTACATAAGTATTAGCGACAAGTATGATAGCCTGTAGCAATTGTTAACAATAACCATTCATTGTTGCTAATCGAATGCGTTTAAAATACGTGATTTAAACTTAACAGACAGAGCAACAGACCAGACAACATAATCATGTATCAGTCACGAAACTTATAACATGAAAAAAACTATTTGTCTGAAAATCTATCAAGTGGCAAATAAGAATGATGACGTTTGTCTGTCTAACGTAATTATATTTAATTTCGTTATAATAAACCCCATAAAGATAACCCCGTGCGTACTAATGCGGTATCCCTCACCACACCGCATGTGCGGTCCGTTTGCTCCTGCGGCCCAACGTGCGGTGCATGTCTAATGAGTGATCTGTTCACTGCAGTGCACTCATCATTGTAACAATGCAACACTTCTCTCTTTTGAGTTGTGTGACTATTTGAAGTGTTTCATGATTTTGGTCGTTTTTTGGGATTTTTTGAGGTGGGTTTTTGGGTTTTGATATTGTGTGTTTTTGAGGGCAGCTCTCAGATTTTAAATAAACTGGAATTTTGTGGGTGGCCATCAGATTTTCAATCTAATGCAATTTTTGTGATAGTATTTGGATCTACTGAATCAGTTCAGTCACAGATTGATAACAGGTGAAATTACGATTATTCAGATATTTCAATAAAAATAATAATTATTATCCTTTTAGTTTCGTCCTGTTTCCCCTATTACTAAATATTTACTGGTATTTTCTAAAAACATCGTCATCAATTTACTAGGTATAAACGTGTTAATAGTATCTATGCTTGGAAAATTTGCACAGCTCTCAATACTAATACCATCTCAGATTTTTATTTTGTATGTTTTTAATAACACATTACCTAATAAAAAAAGTCGGTCATGCAGCCCGAAATTACTTAAGTATTACTAACTTGAAGCGTGGCCTGAAAATCGTTAATTAAAACATTGTTACATAAACCATCATTTATTTTCTTTGTTATATTGTTATGTATTTTGACTTTTTTGATTTCAAAACCGAATTATGGCTTGAAAATCGTCAACTAAAATTCTGTTATGTATATAATAGACAGATTGGTTATTTATTAATTAGTTATACAGAAAATGAGGTCAGTTGCTGAGGTTTCGGGCGCTGTGCTCGTCATGTAAGTATTGTGGGTTAGTCGTATTGTTCTAAATTTCTTTCAAACGACGCGGGCCTTTGTGTTTTCGTCCGGCGCGGTGAATATGCAACGGCTTTCTCGAAACAAAACGGGATAGCTCAGTATGTAACGATTGTTTGTAACAAGTTATTTGTTGCTTACAACTGTCCAGAGACCAGTGCGCTGTTTAAACTTTCTGCCGGATTTCGACTGAACAATGCTGGCCGTAACCTGAAACTGCCGAGCATTTAAAAGTAAAAGGAAAAATACATCAATCATGTTTGAAAAAAGAACATGTAATGTTCGACGTTACGGATAGGTACAGTTTTTACTTTTTTTTTGTCTTGAAACATTTTATTATGACTGTACGAGAAGTACAAACAGTTTTTTTTAATTGCAAAAAAGTATAAGATGAAAATTTATCAGAGGATACCTATAACCTACAAAATGACGAGTAATAAATCAGCTAAGTTCATGAATGCTTCATCTATAATACAGGTAAGGTCGTGCATAGACTATAGATATTCATTTTTAAATCGTGAGCGTCCCGCAGGTGCATCGGCCGTGAGTATTTGCGACCACTCACACAGTTGCTAGATGGACGTCGTGCTGTTTAAGTACTTCCTGTGCATTTCCGGGGATACGTTGGATATAGAAGAATACACAATATCAAATTTCCGTCGGTTTCCTTAAGGTACGGTGTTGTATGCGGTATAAATAAAAATAAACAATATAAATAAATATTTCATGACATCGCCCGATACGAATATACTAAGACCCTATACTTAGCAGTCGATGGTAATCAAAATATTCTCACATAACTGAAATAATGTATAAATATGTAAGTATGCTTATTGAAACATAATATGTATGTAATAGAATTGTTTAAAACGCATTAATTCAAACAATAAGAAACATGTGTATTTTGTTTATTTGCTATATTTATGTACCTTTAGCGAACGGACGGCAAACGGCCAGTTTTCATACAATAAGGAACACATAAAACATTTGATTTTAACTTAAATATTAAGGGCACGCGTACGGTTAAGTTACTGACATGTCTCAGTCCAATTCTTATCGCATAACTTCAGGTAATGGTTAGCGCAATTAAGAATGGATATTAGATAGTTATTGGTCTGCCAGCCTTGTTAGCCGCCATATTTGAACAACGTTTCAAATAATTTAGCTGTCACTTTGTATAAAATTCATTGAATTAAAAAAGTTGTTTAGGCGCAAGTATTAATTTTTTTATCATCTAAAGTACCTCCTGTAAGTTGCCAGTAATATCGAAGACAAGTTTTTAAGTTTGAGCTATTTTATATCAACCGCAAAAGTCTTGGATGTTGTGCTATTGTCTTAGAGGGAATTTAGGTTAAAGGTGTTTTGTGGTTGCCTACATCAATACTTGTAATAAACTATTTGATACTTCGAAAATACAGAACGCCAGTGTACGCTGACCTTATTAACATCTATCTATACATAAATACATAACTTATATGTACATTTATGTAATTATTATTAAGAACAGCCCGGGCATTAATTAGCAGTATATAGCTCCAGAATAAAAACAACATCTAATACAGTTTTTTTTTTGGTTTCATTTAATTGCAAGGGTAACTTCGAAATCGGTACAAATTTTGGCATTTGTTTGTGTTCTTAATTAACTCAAGCTGTATTTCCGCAGCACGTAAACAATTCCCAAAGGTTGTATTTGTTATCAACACTTCGATCTACACGTGTATAGAAAAAAGAAGATCGGCGCCGTTGTAGGAACGTTATGGAATCAAACGTTACTTGATTTGAAATTCAAAAGACGCGTGATGCTATCCGGCTCGGCCGTTTCTTGTGCGAATCGTTGACAAGTCGTTTGGTTTTTCAAGGTCGTAAATATTATAATATAACTTAACACAGTATTGTTGAAATAATTTACACAAAAATATTCTATTAATAAAAATTTAATGTCATTAAAAATTTTTTTTGGAATTACACTGCATTAAAAAATACACGTTATAAAAATGGCGGTAAAAATTGAAGGGCGTTTTAATTTTATATACGTAGTGGTTTTATTATGATTTATGTGGTCATAATATATATGTCGTCATAATAATAATAATTATTATTATTATGACGACAACCTTATTAATTTCAGTGATATCATTTCAAATGTTTGATTTAGTAGGTATTACAAATATTAAACAACGAGAAATTAGAAGATCCAATAAGGTGTAAAATTAACCTAACAAATAATGTAGCCTAACAGAACAGAGAAACCAAACAGATAATGTAGAATGTGGATACATGCTTAACTGTCCAAACTGACAGATAATAATTAACATTCAATACGTAACTCACGAACTAAAATAATAATATACAAATAAGAATTCCGAAGATTAAACAGCTTGAAGTGTAGTCATATTTTCTGTTATAAATTTTACTTAAAATGCTTTATATGATATTATTTTAACGGTTAATATTATTGTTACTCGTTGCAACAGTATTGGAGCTGTGGCCAAAGTTGTGTAATGTTAGCTCTGTAATCTGTTATTACTTAAAGCCGCATTCTTTAGCACTTACGATTCGAATTGATTTGTTCGCCGATAGTAGTATTTAGTACCACACGAAATTGTTTCTTAGCGACTGTATATTAAAGCTTGCGTGTCTCCTTTTTTATTCCATTCTCTTTTCAACGTTTTATCTGTAGGACCGTTTCAAATGCGGCTATTTCAACTCTTTATACGACTAAAATGGTCACATTTGATGTATGTCATATATGTGGTGATGTATGGTTAAGGTAGACTGGATTGTTTGCTTTTTTGTATTTTGTGGAATCAATAATAATTATGGGCTAGCGACCGATAACACGGTTTACTAGTATATCAAAATAATATACAAATAATCCATGATTAAGAATAAATTATTTAAAAATAGCTATGACATTCCATTTTTTTATAATGTTAAGGGAAATAACGATAACTGTTAAGGGAAATAGCGATAACTGTTTCCACCAAGGACAACCTTGAGGAATACATTCTAACTATTTTTACTCGACGTTGAGTCATTTAGTATTTCCTTATTTAATATTTTAGTTACTATGTATTATGTAAACGATACCGACCAGAAAGGCAAGTTTGTCTGAAACTGTCTGAATTATTCAATAGAAGCTCAAAAAACTGACGAATCAAAAATAATTTCAAACGAGACGCTGAATTGTGACAATTAACTAAAGAAATAGAAAGTAATACAGAATGTAGAAACTGTCGGATAGCAGACAAGAGAGGACGACGTCGCGGTCGCGGAGACAAAAAACTGAAAACTAACGCTACAACAATCCTAAGTCTAGCACGTACGAAGCTTCCAAGAACGTTAGATGCAGAAAAAATTATACCGTGCAAGGAATTACTTTAGTTATCAATACGGACTAGAATAGACGGTACGATCGTGATGAAACGAATTGGAATGACGAGGTGTTCCAGTGCCTTTAAAAGAATATGTACCGGTGATCCAACGGTATCGCTAATAGATACACATCTAATATTGTCCAAGCCGTTGGCCTAGACGAATTCACTAACACTCCCGTGTGCCATGATGGATGCAGAATACCAGCTGACAGTCCGATCACTTTTTGATTCTCATTACGCATTGGTTCCGATTGATTGGCAACGTGTTACGGTTAATAGTGTATTGCAAACATCGCTCCGCGTACTCGACGTATGAAACAACAAAGACACTAAAACGCCGATAAAACAAGAATGAGGTGAATTGAAAACTGTTGTGTTTTGTTAAGTAATAGGATAGATCGATGTGAGGAAACGTTTGGTTTCTTTAATATTACGTGCGTTCTCGACAAAGCAACTAGGTTACATTATAGAGAATTTTGATAAGAGACTGCGGTTTTGCCGCATTAAGGCGTTTCTGAAATAACAATAAGCGCGTATTGTACGTTGCATTCAAATTCTACGTAGCATTAAGGAATAGATAGGTACATCAAAAACCACAAACCTCATATATTTCCTGTGCTCGTTCACTGGCACGAAATATTCATCGTAGGGGTTCGAGGCGTTCATGTCTACTTCGACGTCCTTCTTTTTGGCGTTTCCATTTTTGGGCGTTAGGTTGATGAGTTCTAGGTTGACGGCTTCTAGTGTTTTGGTGTCGCCGTTGAGCTCCTTGGTGTGTCCGTTCTGGTGCGGCTGGTTGGATGCGAAGGAGTCGTTGTGGTTGGGGTCGGCGTCGTCGTGCTGGTAGGCGCGGTTGTCGAAGCCGGCGGGCGAGGAAGGCGGCGACGGCGGCCGGTGCTGCGGCCGCGACGGCTCCCGCGGCGACGCCGATCTACTGTGGCTATCCATTACTTTTGGAGCGGACTGACATCTGCAAATAAAGAGAAATAGCCATTTATTATTTGTTTTTTTTAAATTTATTAATGTGATACCTTTTTGATAAAGTTGTTACAATATCACTTATACCCTGTTTCATGGTGAGCCGTATAAGATATGTACGTGGAGAATCGTGGGGGTGTAACTTACTTCTCTATCTACCCCTCTGGGGAAAATACTGGGAAGATGTTGTTATAATAAAATTATAATAAAGAGCAATGTATACTATCATTTTCAACCATTCTACCCTAGATGGATAAGATTGCAAGTGTAAAATAATAAAAGTAAATTGAGGCAATGTACATGTATTTTATAAACATGCACACATATACAAGCAATACATATTATTTATGTATAAATTTACTGTTACGCATATATACCTACTGTACAATTTTAGTTAATTCCAACAGTAAGCGTATAACATATTAGTATGAAATATTGCGTTTTATAAATTTTAGAACATTCACATTCACTTTGCGTCAACTTACGAAATGCTCTATCAAATTGAATTTCCACAATAAACAACGAAAACCATAATCATTTGACGCGCATAATGTCTTCCAAGAAACAGTCGCAATCGTCGAAATAAGCTAGATTTTATACGTGTCAAGACATTATATTATAACAATCTGTGAGTTGCGAATTTCTTAATGCCTCAACACGAAACGCATCGGTCACGGCCCAGCGGCCACCCGTCTGTGCTACCACAACAACTGTGTAACTAACTTGTTCTGTGCTAATAACAATAAACGACAAAGCTGGGCCCAATCTTGTACACTTCACGGCAGTTACTGCTTTGAAATATTGCACGCGCTGTTTAGAGTTATATGTAGGTAAGTGTATCGGTCCGTCGGTATGGCGGTTAGTGAACCTGATTGTTATGGGTCGTGAGTTTGATTCTCAATTAAAGGAAATGTTTCTGGAATGAGAATGAGTATACCTTTGGTGTTTAGAAATGTATATTATGTAGTTTATCAGCTACCTGGTTGCCATAGCACAGACTCTGTCCAGTTTGGGTGTAGTTGTTCATGTGCCGTGGCTCAAGATATTATTATTTCATATTTCTGGACATATCTTTAACGACTTGAAAATAATAAAAAATATAATACAGATAATATGAAAATAATATGCATGGCTCTATCGCAGACATGAGATGTAGCGGTCCTTTTTAGTAGTTTTTTATTCAGTTTCCGGTTATTTTTAGGAACACTGCTAGATTAGGAAACTGAGGTTAAAGTACATTAACTTTTATAAGAAACGTGGTGATGTTTGTGTATTGCCTAACGCTATGTTTTTAAATTGTAAGTGTTTTAAATACAAAAATTAACTTAGAAATTAGGGTATCAAGACACATTAATAAAATGTCCTCAAGCACATGTAAAGTTGAATTTTACAAGTGCAAAAAGATTTTTGATACATTAAACGAGATGTAATTCGTCCGTTGACCTTATGTTAATAGGGCTGTGCCAAAATAGTCTTAATCTAACCGTTAAAGTGTGATAGTTAGGTATTTGAACATTATAAAAACGATAACAAATTTCTTTTAGCTATCCGTGGAAAATTTAAAAGATATTTTAATTATCTCACAGTAACAAATTTAAGCGAGGATGCTAATTGGCATTTACGGTCTGTACATATACACGTGGTTGCACATATACCATAAGATCTTTGTAGGGCGACGGATCTCCGCTCAGAATGAGAAGATTAAATAGGACCGGTATTCACTGGTACAGCAGGTAATATTTAAATTACAAAATGTATATAATTTTGTAAAGTTATGCATATCAGGATTAGAACTCATGACTGCTGGAGCGGACGGTTTGATTCTGAACTACTAGATTATCACTGCTTTAATCGACTTTATTATTATTATTAAAATCGTCACATCATATTCCTTACGCGGTTATCGGGTACCGAGTGAAAATATCCTAATAAAAATATTAACATCCAAGAGTAACGACTATTTATCAGGTTTTCCTTAAGCTAGTATACCACAAATTGGGGAAGTGCCGAACGCTGGCAACCCTGTACAAACCAGTGCGAGCACGTCGCCCGCCGTCCTTACTCCACATACCACGAGGCGAGCCACCTCTTACGAATGTATTAAACGCTACTTAACCACACGTCCATACTAATATGCAATCTGGCTAATTAGATTATTTCATACCATGCTAATACTAAGCCGGTCAGACCCGCGTGAGTGTACAAAGAGAGTGATGATAGTAGAAGCAGTAAGGATGGACATATGGCACTCGGTGCCTTCCAGATTGGTTGCGAGACCCTTGTCTGTTGTATAGCATGGTGTACAGGTGTACAGGCCAGGCAGAGATGATCGATCGCCAAATATCCCTATCCTTACAGATTATAAGACAACATTTTATTAAACGTCAAATACGACATTAAAACCGAATGCAACACGTTCTAAAGCTTACGAAAACGGTCAACAACACGAAATAGAGATGAGCAAGTATTAACTTAGCTATCGCAAGACTGTGCCGAGGATTGGTGGTTACATAACCATAATATCGTAGTAACCTTTAGAATGAGTCTAAATGAATTCCGAACTCAATGAAGTGGCGTAATGGCACTGCGTTGGGCGAACATCACGACATAACAGCGTGAGATGTTGTAGGCTTAAGATTTAAATATAAAATTTCTTTGCAGCCACCTCATGTTAGTTATGATTTATTTCTCGCTATGATTGATTTCTCTCATAATTGTCATAATATTTAGGCATTTGTATGTAAGATGAATATAAAAGATACATGTTTAGATGTAGATTATTATTTATGTTATATCTAAACGGGGTTTCGCCAAAATTTTTTTTTTCGTCTTTTATTGAATTATGATTATTTTAATTTGAATGATAGACCCAACTGATTAGAGTTCTCTTTTTTACATCTTCCTTTATTAAATCATGATTAGTCTATTGCGTGTTGCCATAAAAATCTAGTTATATGAATATCCGAGGTAACCTTTGATTTAAATGCTGAGATTCCATCGGATGGCGTAATAACAATGCGTGAGTCAAAAGTCAAGAACTTAGAGTAAGCTCAATTAGGATTCGCGCCATTTGCAGAGTGAATCGTCGTTTTTGTACATGATATTACTACGTTCAGCCATTAATGGCAACACTTGTCTATGGTAAGAAAAAAATCATTTATTATTGATTGATTTTGTTGTTAATTGAGTTTGTTACAATGACAGAGTTTGTTACAATTCAGTCTTATAATAGGTATATCTGTGGTTTAAATGTTTTATGTTATTGTTAGTAGGTAATTGTTTATTACCAAAGAATAAATACAGGATAACAAGTTGCGGAAATAGACAAATTATGGTAGAAAATATTTACCCTTTGATTTTTTCTCTGTGTAACATTAATAGAATGGGAGATGAGACTAATAATAAAATTAACATCGCTAATGGTTAAATACGACAAATATGATAACAATGCAAATCAGATAAGATAATTTTAATACAAGTTTAAGGTGTAGGAAATAGTGAATGACAACATAATTAACATGAGTACCACGGTGTGTATTTTACAACAATGGCACATAATAAATAGGTATAAAACTGTAACAGCCAAAGAAAAAAAACAATTTTAAGTGGCCAATGTGCCGGAAGTACAGCGGAATTGTGACCTTCAAGGTGGCCGAACTAGGAGAAGTCAGGTGACAGGTCCACGCGAAAGGAACGGTGAAACAAACTTGATTTTGTCAAATTCTTATTTATCCAATATTGTGTATACAAATTATTGCATTTATTATTATTGGATTTACTACAATTATTATAACAGATTTTTTAAATCGTTATGTTCTAACAATCGAATATAAAATCAATAATGCTTTTTTTTCAAAATTCATAGCACATCTTCTGTACCTAAGTCTGCTAACTCACTATTTGTCAGCGTGGCAGTTTTATAGCCTTAAACGTTCCCACCCTGAACGGAGGTAGGTGCCCAACAATGGATCGTTATAAGGGTCGATGATGTTTTAATATAATACTACTAAATCATTGCACACAACAGAAATACATTATAAACTAACAGAAGGAGTTAAAATAAAAACAATGGGAGATATCATTTATAGAGAAATATGTTCAGACACAATGAAGGGAATAGTTTATTTACTTTATATAACTTTCATATATATTAAGAATAGTAATAATACTGAAGTACACGCAGTTTTAAATTGTGAATTACGGATTTAAGCCAATGACAGCTATCCACTAAAGGATTAATAGGTATTAAGAATAAGAGCAATATATTATAATGCATATTTAGAGAAACCATTTTTCTTACACTAACTAAAGGGTAGAATTGTTATAGTGAAATTTAATTTAAATTAAGAATACATCATTAGTTTAACCGACGTGCGTGCACTAAGAGAATTTTGAATATAGGCAAAGCAAATTATGTACTTAAATAAAGATAAAAATATTTGGCACTCAGTGCTATCCGCTTGCCCCGTTAGCGACCTGACGTGATGAGATAATAATAGTAAAGGATGAATTAAACGTGTTGAAACAAAATATTTGTTCAAACAACAAGGATATTGTAATAAATATAGGTACTGTAGATGGCTCATAAACCTGAGTAGGTATAGACTGTTTCACGACGGAAGCAGCTGGCCGTCAAGGCTGATGGCCAGGTGTTCGGGAAACGTGAAAGGAGCTTAGCTCATCATTGCGTTGAAAAAATCCAACCAGTGGACAACCAAGATGACAGTCCATTTGTAAATAATGAGTTGGTTTAATTAAAAGTTGTGCTAGCAATGTCTCGATATAGATATGTTTAAGGAAATTGTTTTTATTATTATATGTTCACGGCTGGTTTTTTGGAGTAGGGAGAGAGCACCAAGTGGTACATGGGTATCTCTATATTAAAAGACCAGATATGTTTCTTCTGCAATCTACATTCTTCAT
>DWME01009342.1:0-10985 GCA_018244795.1 Parelbella ahira ahira | reverse complement strand
CCTCTCTGTCTGTCACAAACATAATTTAGTCTTTTAATACCTACTAAATACTTAATAATACCTAAATAATAATAATAATACCTTCTTTTGAAATAACTTGTATTAACAGCATACATATCAGTTTTATAAATATTATATTTCTAAAATAAACGATTCCTTATTAAAAATTTAAAATATTTGTTATAAAAAATACAATAGGTATATTTATTTGTTAAGTAATGTCAAAGTTCCCGCCAATTTTGTACTTTTTATTCTGTCTAATATGTTTACGTTACGCTTAATCATTAAAAATATACAAAATCTAAGCCCATAGAAAGCTTTTTAAACACGAATTCTAAAGAATGCGTTCAAAGCAAACTTTAAAATACAAAGAGACGAACTTCTGAACGAATAGTTGTAATATTAATCTAACATTATTCAATAAATTATAATGTCACGCACGCGACATACTTTCTATCTTATCAATATAACGCAGTTTTAAGAATATTAATGGGATTCATAATTCCAGTTAATTGAAGCCCGAAAACGAAGTACCGTGAAATACAAGAAAATATAAGAATCCCTTATCCTCAATAAAATAATTTATTATAACAGCATCGATTGAAATCATCAATGTAATTATATTTTTATAGAACACAATAGAAGTATTCGATAGTTTTGTCGGGTATAATGGAACGTGCATAGAATTTATTGAACATTTTTCATGTGAATTTCACGATTATTCACCACTTGTCATTATGAAATAATAGAAAAATTTTCGTCGTGTATAATAAAACTTGTGGGATTAAAAAATATTCGAATATTTTTAGGTAACAATAATTTACTTTCAAATATAATGACATCGCGTCATCTAATAATAGCATCGATAAGTACAATTTGTTTTCAGAATGATATTTAACGTTCATTACAGTATTGTTTTTGTCAAGCAACAAATATTAACAAATAGACAATTTGAAAATCCCTGTTATCTTTTTAAACTAATTTTAAATTATTGTCGTTTCGCTTTATATTTATGAGACATCACACAATTTTTCATTCATTGCGTTGTTAATATATCGAATTTCTTTCAAAGTAGATGTAAAAATCATTAAATTATTGAATTCTGTAAATGAGTATAGCCATCTTATAAATTGATTTTTTATTATGTATCCTTCCTTCGTTAGTTCGTAAGCGGATAACGATAAAATTGATGCTGCCCGGAGAGTGAGAGCCAATACTTTGCTTATTGTAAGATAAACATCATTAAATCATAATTATACTGTAGTTGAAGTTAATTTTTGTTACTCATCTATTGTTACATATCAGAGCGTAAAAATATGGACTTGTTTACATTTCACCACTTACGTTGTGACTAAAACAAGTTATTAGATTTAAAGTTTAATGTAAAAAACTTGGATAAAAATACTAAACAATTCAACTGACACTTTAAACCATTCGTCTGTAGTATACCTACATCGAAAGTGATGAATGAAAACAAGTTATAAAGTAGTGCAATTATTTAATAACATAATCATTTGTAATTTTCTTCGACCAATATATAGTTTTAAGCCTTTTTAAATCATTTATAAATGTATAAAATGAACTGAACGGTTTATTAAACGAACTGTGTAAATGTTTTTAATAATATTGCATTGTTAAATAAATATAATATATGAATTATCATGATACTTTAGCAATATAAATATACAATAATTAATATAATGTAATAATAATAGATTCGATTCTTAATCATACATATACGGATCAGTTTGGCGCGCAAATTATGTGAAAAAAATTGTGTCGGTAGGTACTTACTTGCATTTTCAAGTATATTAAACAATAATATTAATTAATAGTTATCAATTGAAATATTATTTCTGTTGATTTGATGCCTTTTGTTAAAACAAGACATCTGATTTATTGTTGTCATTTAAAAAACCTATCCTCTTCATTATTTAAGAATTACCAGGGAGATACATTCGTTTCGCGCCTTTTATTTCTCCGTCAATCCTTTACTTCGTCTTGCAATAACGTCATCACAATGTGTTCAACTATACCAAATATACTTGCAAGTTTTACCATTAATTTTTAATACCATCGCAGGAAAAGAATCATTTTTGTATATATTCGTAGAACAATAAAATATCAACAAAGTGATTTTGTATTTATTAGACGATATTTTAATAAAACTTAGTATGTGTACTTACTTATTAATTATTAGATTTTAGATATAAGTATAAAACAAATGCAATAAATTAAATTAATTTTAGGTTATATTCAAACGTTCCTTGTGTTAATAGCGTGAGATTGATATTGTGAATTAGTATCAGTGGATTGCAGTCCCGCAAAATGTGCAATTTTTATAGCCGGGGAGGAAAATTTTTATCGGTCATAAAATAATGGAATCATAAACATAAATATGTCCATGTAAAAAGTCTGCACAAACAAAAGCTAATGCTTTTTAACTTTTTAATTTAAAAAAATTAAAATAAACCCGTAATATGCCGTGAACTTATTAAAGCGCCATTTGCTTAAACACCGACTAAACAAAATGTTTGGTGCATTAAAAAAATGTGCTCGTTTATTTCTAAATTGTATTATTCAGTCATCATTATTTGTATCTAACCAGCAACGGTAATTTTACACGATTATCAATATTACCCGTTGAAAATTGTTGCTTTGGCTGCAAATTAACAATAAGTTGACATTTAAGTATGCTATCAATTTACGCAATATGCTATCGGACGAGTGTGTGCCGGCTTGAAGTCTATTAAATTTTTACGAGTAGGTACATCACGCGAGTTACTATGCTATGTATTAAATCTAAACAGGACTTTCAAACGGAATAATTAAAAAAATATGTATATATATTAAGTTCATAATTCTGACATATTGTAAATGTTCACGATTAATAAAATATTATAAATTGTTATTATATCAAATTCAAAAAGCGTTCATATTGATTTTAGAGAAACATAAAAAAGCAATACCGCTACAATGTCAAAGAACTTTGATTTATTAATGAAATTGTAAAAGATGTATATTTTTTTTGTTGCAAAATGTTGGAAATGATGTTAGAAAATTCCTTGCCTATTTCATTAGTAGTTAAATTTGTATAAACATTGAAGAAAATATACTAGTATGTAACTAATATGTAATTGTAAATAGTTTTTAGTGTGGATGAACAGTTTTATACCAATTGGGATGATTGTAACGAATGCGAGGGAGAGCTAGCTTTGCTTTCGTCATTCCAAGGTCTTAAAAAAACAAACGCTTCAGTGACTTAAAAGTCATCTACATTCTTATTGCAAAAAGGCTACTTAATAATTTTTTTATTTAAATTAGACTACACTAATAACTTTTTACCACATTTTCAGCCAAGTTTTGCATATTATATTATTGAATATCTGGTTAATGGCAATAGACAAGTCTGCAAAATGTACTAAACTGTAAGAATTAACAACTGCATAAATAAATAATCAGTTTCCTATATTAATGTATGTATATTGTAGCACAATTATTGTAAATGTTAAAAATATTTGGAAATCAATATTATCATAACTCTAAGTTGAGTACGTAGACCCAAAATAGTCCTTAGAAGAAACTTGAGCCTTACAAACAAAACCCCAAAAAACGTTAAATTTTGATTGAACCCATCGATTGTTAATTTTTCTCCAACTATTCAAATTACACCTCTCGTTACTAACGCTCTGTATTCAATACGCGTTTCTTCTTCATTCCAGCTAATAGATATCGAATTGCTACAGGTACAATGCAATCGGGCTTTACGCGCGTTCTCAGATTGAAATGTTTTATTATCATATTTTTTTGGTCTTCAAGAGTTTCGATATTTTGGCAATTATGAGAATAACATGATATCACCAACATCATGATATCCGGGTTTTAAGTCACTGTAGCGTTTCAAACCACCATGTTACTCGTCTGTCGATCACCCAACACTGAATCTGGCTGAAAACAAACTGAAACAAATTTTTAAACCATTTATTATGTCATAATAGTTAACTTCAATAAGGCGGAAACATGCAATGGCCGCATTAGTTCGTACAGATTACGTAATTTAAAAAATATAGCTTGAAGTGTTGTTAAATTGGAAATAATTGTTAACAACACAATTAAAGGCATTTTAGTATTCTTTTGCCGTCAATGTTGATAATTAAAAAAATCCCCCAACGCCAATGTTAAAATATAATTTAATTGATAATCTGTGCTAATGCGACCCAATCCTATGCAACGCGCCTTGACCTTGAAGCACTTCATAATTTTTAAAAATATTTCCTTAGAAAATTGCTTTAGCACATTTTAACTTACTTAAATGAATAATATTATGAGATTCATTCAATTTCTACTTTGTATTCATCAAATTCTCTGAGTGATAGATCACTTCGTCTGTGTTATAACAACATACATATGTACAATGATACAATAAATATATTTCTGATATAATTTTATGGACCTTTTATTTGCTTTGTCCTTTTAACAGATGGAGGGGTCGTTAGATCCGTCTACGATATACCCTTCCTAAGGCGGGAGTGACGGGGTTATGCTGGAATCTAACCCTCTTTGAACACCGTTTCCACCGACTCACTTACTCCCTCTCCTGTAAAAAAAATCCTCCAGTATTCTTGAATAGTATACAAACAATAGAGAAACCTCCACACCTTAGACTTTATAAAACAAATATTCTAAACTGTGTGAAATCTGCCAACTCGCACTTGGCCAGCGTGGCAAACTATGGCCTTAACCGTCTCAATATGAGAGGAGACCCATATTCAAACAGCGGATAAATACATGGGTCGATTATTATTCTTATTATATAAATTTCGACTACTAATGAACCACTAGCACGCCAAATAGAGAATATATCATGTAAAAAACCAGAACGTTTTCGCTATTTTTTCACCTATTAAGTTGCCATTGATAACTGTCAGTTGTAATCATTAAGAAAAATATACCACAGACTCAACATAAATGGATAGGACTTTCATAATTTAATTTAATTAATATTCATAATTTAATAATTATTAATTATTATTATTTGACTACCGTGTTGATCGTGCGGTTGCAATCGCGACTGCCGATCGGGAGGTCCTAGTTTCAAATCCCGGGTCGGATGCTATTGGATTTTTCTAATTTAGAATTTCTAATAGTGACTCTGAATCTGGAATTGTACCCGATATATGGCTATCGACCCTCTATCTATTCCATGGGACTTAAACGTAACTGGTGAAACGTGGATGTGTAGGTACTACACGCCTCTGCCTACCCCTTCGGGGATTACAGACGTGATGTTACGTTTTATTATTATTATTCTATAATTCTACACATTACCATCATCAACAAACACGGTGTTTGGAACCGATTACACTCTTTTATTATCAGCAAATTATTTGAGACTTTTTATTAAATGATAAATTAATGCTCAAGGGTTTAAAGTTATTCTAAGCTCGTTTAATTGTGTAAGATAAATTATAAAGGAAACATAAATATAATTGCTTGACGTGAGCTCTGAAACGCCTCTCCAGTCGACTTTTAGGGGTTGACCGGTATTACATCTCCCGAAAGTCATCAAAAGATAAGCATAAACTAACAATTTCCACTGATTACGGTTTCGGGAAACTTTATGCATTATCTGCATTCATTAGTCATCACATATGCTCCTTTATTGAATAGGGTCGAATCACAACATAAAAACACAAGTTACAGGTGTGCTGAAAACCACATCCTCAGAAATAAGCGGGACCATTGTGCAGATATATTTCCAATTGATTAACAATCAAATAAATCACATAAACTATTAATCAAATAAATCAAAAACGCCATTTCTACTTCATGCGCTTTCCGGTTTAAACAGTACACGAGGCACTTAGTGGAAATTGAGCGGACAGCGCCCGCCGCCATTTCATTTATTACTCTGCTCTCTATAAACGGAGAGGGAACTCTACTTCATTTTCGCAAGAGTAAACAAAGAGCACGCGATATGGCAGTCTACGGTTTGATTTATGCATGGCTTTTGACCGCAACGAACGAATACAATAAATAACTCAAGGGTTGGTCGAATCTGATATAATGGGTGGTTTTCTATGAATATTGAAGCAGGCTTAAGAACAGTAAATCATTTAAATGAACCGCACGGAAAAGTTAGAATTGAGAAAATAAATTTCAACAGTCTTCTTAGTCTATTATACATAATATTTAATAAGTCAGCCCGTCTCACTAATAGTCCAATTTTTTTATTAGATAATAGAAAAGCGACATATAAAGTAAGTTGTCTGTAAGTAGATAAGTCAGTATTCAGTCATCAGTCAGTCAATAATGTTAAAAACGTTTCAACTGATAATTTCAATCTAGGTCATCTACGCGGTAGGCGAAGGGAACGGATTCTCACATTTCAATTCGGGTTACTTATGAAATAAGATTTTAATATATTGTATAGAGATATTACTACATTCGTCAAGCTACAATATGATGACGATACAATAATATTTACATATTATTATTTTTGACTGTATATTTCTTAACTTCCCTTTACGTTAGTTATGCTTGGATAACAAGGTCTTATCCTCTTAAATTCTCCCTAATAAAACTCATGTGAAAAATCTAAATCATCAAATTACACTGATTTCAAAATTATAACTCACATATTTGCACCAAGTTCAATTAGTCCAACCGTAGGGCACAGTAGTTGAGAATCCCGTTGACAATAAAGCCATAATTTGACCACAATCGACGTGGAGTAGCCCCGGGCGAGCCGTTCCAAGAATTTATTTACGATGCCCCCGCAGGCCGGGCAAATTTATTTAGCCAATATTTCCTCTACCAGTGTGATGTTGGTCCCGATTTGAACAACCCAAATCTCTGACTTTATTGCATTGGAATTATTACTGAAATATTGTTTAGTAAACTGACTTTAGTATTGCACTAGAAAGTTGAAATATTGCTTAATTACAAGCAGCTTTTTCATTTTCAACACATAAACGGTAGTTATCTAAAGATGATTTTTACTTACATACTTCACGTCCCTTTCGCATAGGGATTGGCGGAATAAAGTATTCAGTGGCTGTAGTCTTGTGTAATTTCTTTTGACTCTTCTACTTTTGCAAGAAATATACTTTTTTTATATTTATATACCTTTTGTTATGCTTGATCATTGCTCAATAATAAGGAATAAATAATGTTTTTAAGCTAAGAACACATAGTATACCTATGCTGTCCAAAATTAAATAATTTTTTTTGAAGATTTTCAAACAGGTCACTAGTTCATTGACCTGTCCATGGTGGTGTACCATAACCCAATTTACGCTTACGGTCGTCGAATCGATCGTACGTGTGGAATTATATTCCCCCCTGAGGCATTGCCAGACCGCCAGACCGCCCAATGCCGGTGGTTCAAAAAATAGTTGCAAAAAAGTCTGACGTAGTCGACAGCGCAATGGAGACTCGTCTGGAATTAAATGAGTTTAGTTTTAGATAAAAAACTGCTTCTGTGGTGTCACAAGTAATGCTGATCAAATTTAAACTGAGTGATATTTTGAGCAGTAACCGGCAAATGGCAAAACATCGCAAAAAGTTTAAGAAGAAAAAATTATAGCACGTCATTTTTATAATTCGTCCAATTTTGAAAGGAAGTATTAAAAACATATTTGATTATAAACATATTACATAAGATTTCATAATCGTTTTATTACTATATTTTTGCTACGCAGTTATTATGGACATGGAAAATTTGAATAATGGAAAATCTGAACCAGATGTTAACGAAACAATCCCAAAACCTGACAAAAATGAAGAAATTACAATACAAGAAAATAAAATGCTAGTCATTGGAGACAATTTAAACAGTGGCGATGGGATCATCAATATACCAAAAGTCCAATCATTCGAAGCTCACAATAGCAAAGGAAACCTACGTTTACGAAGGCGACGACAATATAAAAAATCACGTCCAATTTTGCGCAGACAATCGAAAACGAAAGCCATGGTGCTAATAAGGAATATAATAAGAGGGATAGTTACGGGGCAGAAAAGGGAGAAACCGGCGCGGATCGTAAGGAGGAAAGAAGCACGCTCTCCATACAGTTTCAGCAGCATGTCTCGTCCAGCCAACTCTATGTCGACTGACTCGTTTATCTCGGAAACAACATGTTCCCGGTGCGGACATCCTTGCTGTTATAGATTTCGTTGATGTGCACGAAACTGGTTAACTGGTTACCTTTTGGGGGTATGTCGATCATTGTCATTGTTCCATGACCTAGTTTTGAGTGTTGTATTAAATGATTATAAATTTTAATACCTCTTTACTATTTTATTGATTTAAATCTCGTTTCATTTTTTCCATTAGATATTTAATTGCTAGTTTCTTTTAATCATTATTATTATATCGCCCCACCAGATCTCTTATAGTGTAGGCAGTGAGCATCAATTGCAAAATATATCTCTCTATCTTTAAAAAACTGAAATAGGTAAATGAAACCACGTGCAGTAGAAAAATCGATTTATTTCATGACATTCTTAATAAACATTATTACATTCATTAATTAGATACGTAACAAGATACACACGTATAATATAAATCTTTATTAATGATAATATAAATAAAAGTACAGCACAATTATAAATACTCCATTATTTATAACATTTAATTTTTTAATATCAAAATATAATTTCAAAGTTTACCTATATTCGATCTTGAAAGAGTCAAAAGAAAAAAACATCGCTCTCCTTCTCGTTTTACCCAAATGAATATAAACTATGGTTATAACTACTTCTGAAGGTACACGAAAGTTTTAAGTTTTAAAATTTTTTTCTCCATAGTAAATAGTGAGTTGTCCCAAGACATAATTAATATTTATATATTAATATTTATTAATTGGCAACCCTAACTGGCATATCCGAAGAACTATGTGTAAATGAAGTCGTGGTCTACTTCCAGTTTCTTTTGCAGTCGCGGCGGCAGCTCCGACACAATGTTCAATGGAATTTTGTCTAAAAATTAATAATATGTTAAAATTATTCATCTTGATTCCTTCTTTTTACCCATCTTCTCTCTCATCTACTTCCGAAGCTTCCTTCAAAACTAAAAGTTCTTTACTTCTAGAGAAACATGCTTTATTACACCAGTAAGAATTGATGGGTCTTTCAAGTCTGACTCTCCTAAGTCTTGAATCCATCGTTATATCTCTCAATGAACATAGTTTGATTATTCTTTTTCTTTCAACATATTTTTATCTGCTATTTTTTGTTTTATAATGTTTTTGAAACTCACTTTTGTACCTTACTACACTGGGCGACCGAAAGTCTCCTTGCACTAATGTAATTTGGAATAAGAAATTATCCTAAAAATAAAAAGAATTACATATGTGTACTCACCATTACACCTGTACACTAAATTGGACCAGATGATCATCTCCTGTGAGAAGCAGAAGACTCCCAAGCGCCCGCCTTTGAGTGTGAAGTCGTACACATTGCCCGAGTCGGCTACTAAGTTATTATTCTCATATATTTTGAGACGGATTAGTCCTATCTTAGGACGGTGGAGTAGCCTCCAGCGGTAGGCAGTTCTTTCTCGCCAGCCGACGTTGCGAGGATCCTTCCAGAGAAGAGTCACCTGGGGAGAATACTTATGTTACAGTACGAGTATTCATGACAAGTAGTAGTACAAATATAGTAGGCAAACCAAAACAGTTTTTTTCTAAGAAAACTAGTAAAACTAAACCAAAGTAGTTTTTTTCTTAAACTCTTTTATTATTGCACGGTTAGAACACAGTTCTTCTTTCAGAATGAGAGAGTTAAGGTCATAGCCTACAATAGCCATGTGCGGTTTGGCTGACTCCACACACCTTAGGGAACAAATCATGAAAATAAATGAACAAACGATAAGTTACAAGTTTATTATTCGTATAAACATTGGTGAGGCGCATGTTCAGTAATGGATGAAAACGTGCTGATGATGATGTTAATAATAAAAATATGAGTCCAGTAAAAAAAACTCGGAGATTACACAAATATCGTGATAGAAATTCGAATAACTACCTGATCAGGAGTTGTTTCAGTGTTCCACAAGGAGTTCCTCAGGGTCTTTCCTGGGCCCGTTTTTGAGTTGACCAGCTTGAGCTGTATGCCGGGCTCCGCCACGGCTCTGAAGGGCGTGGTCTGCCAGTACGTTTGCGCGTTCTTCTTCCACATCACCACGTAGAACCTCTTGTTGTTCTGATATCTAAACGAAAGTTTAAAAAAATGTTGCGTGTGATGTTGGCAAAGATTTTTATGTATCTTTGAAGACTTCTTTAATTAAATGTTATCGAAGAATGAGATGAGAAAATCTATTATTCTATATATAACACCTATCTATATCTAACACGTTTATCGCGATCAATTAATTCATTTTCTGTATTTGTGTAACAATCTAAAAAAAATTACAGAAAATTTGGTTACTAAAAAGTCAGTAGAAAACTTTGGACTAATTTAAACATTTCAAACTCACCCAAAAATGAACCCAATGTAATCATCATCAATCTGGGAGTCCACGAATAACGTGCCTTCAAAATCTACGCCGCCGAAATTCTCGAAGCCAACAGCGAGACCGGGATCCGAGTTGAGGGTTTGTAAAATTTCAGCACCTTCGTTGGCAATCTCCCAGTTGGGATCCGACTGCGACTCTCCCTCAGGATCCAAGCGTACCGTCATATAATTTCTGAAAATGTCAATTTGTTTCCAATGCTCAAATCCGGTCATTTGAAAACCTTTACTTCACTTCACATTCTCTCAGTGACATTAGCCATTCCTCAAAAATACACATTAGCTGGCTAAAGTGACTGTTTTCAAATTTACCTTTAACCATAACATACATACATATAAATACCTAAATAAAAAAAATCATAAGCAATGCCTATTATAAATTTTTATCATCATCATTGTTAACTAACAAAAATTGGAATTTGATGGTACCTCCAGCCTTTATAAAAAGAATAAAGAACGAATAAAAGCAT
>DWME01009341.1:0-10986 GCA_018244795.1 Parelbella ahira ahira | reverse complement strand
GTAATATAAATCCACAATTGAATTACGTTACATCAGATAACCCTAATTTGTTAATTAAGATTATTGATAGATACATATGCAACAGCGGTAAATTGTTCGATATGTAACAAACTGTAAAATTTATACAAATTGTATATACAAATTCTTATCTATCCATCTATTCTATCAATACGCTGATCATCATTATAAGACACGATTTCGCATTACAATATGAGCGATCACGTAATGCAAACCCTTATAGTTAGGACAAGTCCGTTCGTGCCGCGGTCGCGTCGCGCGACGTCCTTGCGGCAGATGTCACACGGAAGTTATTATACGGGTACCACTACGGCAAGTTTGGTTTATATTTAGAACAGAACACTATCTATGTATATAATATACATATTTTGTTTTGTACACGTTCTCATGAAATATAGAACAAATTTTATAGCACGCAGTTGGATCATCGGGTATATACATATATGTATATATATAAATAGCTAAATTGTATATCCAAGTATTTTAAGTAAATTTTATCATTAATATTTATAATAAAATGGCAAAAACTAAGTTAAACTTTTATTGCTTTAAATATCTTCCTAAAATTTTGCTGATTTAGCAAATATTAACCAACGACTGTTATTTTGATATCATCATTAACTGACATCAGTCTAATGCTGCACATAGCCCTATCCTCAGAAGCGCATTTTGAATAATCCTCAGTCACGTAATAATGAACAATTATCAATAATGTATCTGTAATAAATGAAATCGATAAAGTTTATCTTACTATTTTACTTACTGCACTATCATCAATAACTATTATAATAAGTATATTATTTACGCTTGTTTTTGTATGATGTAAGTTCAAGTACTAAAATTTTATCTATCTATCTTGTTTAACACAAATAAATTGGCTCACGTTGTAACCTCAGTATTGTTTCGAGAAGCCTGTTAGTGTCATTGTTAATCAGGGCGTTTCGCAGTCAAATGTCAGCTGGAAGTGATGTGACCGCTAGTTGAACAACTATGACAAGTTGATACCACTTCGCCGGGTTTGCGAACTTTTGCTATTACCGCTACAATGTTGTATTACGTTACATTAAATACAATTGATTGTATATATTCGAATGGTTCTTTAGCGTTAACAATATGATCCACTCACGAGATCGTATGGCTAAACAGGTTGCGTTGAAACATGAAAATCTCTATAACTGTTAAGAACTTTGAAACCTCGAAAGTGGTTCAAGAAAACAAACATCTTCCGTAATATGTAATAAGCAATATGTAATTTCTATTACCCTTTGAAATGTTATAATCCTTATACAGACCCTATATTTAGTAAATATACTCGTATATAGTATAAATATACTGTCCTTGGATATGTCATATTCAGCAAATGTACATAGATGGCCTATACGCTTCTTTGATATGACATATATATTTGCTAAAATAGGGTACGTACAGAGACTATAATATTTTAAATGAGGTAAAGAGAAATTTCATATTGCATATTTGACCGAACAGAGTGGCGCCGACTAGGCTGATTAGGCTGATGATGATGATGATGATGGTATGTAACAGTTACAATATTGTGAAATAACATATTATTTTGTAACTTTGACCGGTCGAAGTTATCACAAGCAGTTATCGAACTTCCAAAGTCAGCAGCGTGGTCTCTGTTGATGGCATTGAAAAATGAAATTGTTCATTACATACAACATCTTTATATAACCCATGATCGCCCCACACCCTAACCCAACACTGATAATCCCTCGTAACGCGTCTAACAAATCCATTCAATCACCTATACAACCCCATCTAATTCTCAATTTGGAGTAAGTGTTACGGAATTAAGTCATACAATAAATTTTATTCGAAGCCACCGGATTACGGGAACGAATTAATTAGCAGCTTAAATAGTTCCTTACTTAACTGTATTAGAGGATGCTATAGGGGTGTTACTAAGACGTTTGTGTTCTGCTAAGAGTATAGTATTTTAAAATACAATAAAGGCAATAAATGGTAGAGCTAAAATAAAAATTAAAAAAAAATTGACCAGATTATAGTGTAGAAACGTTACGTCAAGCCTGTAGCCCCGAAGCGGTAGGCAGAGGAGTGTAGAACACTCCCACGTTTCACTAGTTACGTTTACGTCTCACATTGGAATAGGTGGTGAGCTTATTGCTATAAACCACGCAAAGATCCTGATTCTGAATCACTATTGAAAATTTCTACTACAAAATCTAAGTAAGAAAAATTCATCAGTACCGGACCTGTAATCGCACCCAGGACCTCTCGATCACTAGTCGCGCTTGTAACTCGACCCACGACGCAGTCAAGCATTAATATAGAAGTGTTAAAATAATTTAATGTAAAAGCGTATATGTACGGTTACGTACATATGTACATATGTAGTTGTGTGTAGTTCTTTCCTAGTATCACATTATCCACAGATAACTGATACACTGACTAATGAAGCAGAACGTTCGGACGCGTTGCCGGAATTGGCCCACAGCCATACATGAGGCCATAATCGACCTCACATTTCACCACACGTTAGCGTAACGTAACGCGACCCGCAATAACTCGTGTCTTGGATAATATCGAATTCAGCAAATTGATCTCAAACGTCATCATCTAACAAGCAAACTTGGTATAACCAGCGGTCGACTAACAACTTCCGTATGACGTCATCGAAGATTCATGAGCTACCAACTGGTCTTGTTAGAAAGCGCGACAATGATTCTATTATAAAATTGTTCAGTTTATATACTATTGTTCTAATACTATTAAAACAAATACATAAATCAGTGCGACAGTTCTAAAAACAGTGTTATATAGGCCGATGAACTTGAGAGCTAAGTCGGAACGGTACATACACAGTGCTCGTGTATTCTACCATCAATAGCCCTCACGCCAACGTTAATTAAACTTGCTTCGATTCTCGTTTGTTGAATATGA
The DNA here is from genome assembly GCA_018244795.1 of Parelbella ahira ahira. Lineage (NCBI taxonomy): Eukaryota > Metazoa > Arthropoda > Insecta > Lepidoptera > Hesperiidae > Parelbella > Parelbella ahira. Next base: position 8,043 of record DWME01009341.1, on the reverse strand, counting down.
GTATAACTAGTAAAATAATCGGAGGTCATTAGCGCTGGTCATCCTAAAATCATATTAACGGAACCTGCTTGATCCGGTAAAAGGTGAAAGGAGATACGTTACCTAAAAATTTACTACACTAGAGACAGTAAAATTCCTAATAGTCGAATTAATATAGCCTCTATATTAAATTTAAAAATGTTTTTTTAAAATAATAATTTTGGGACACACGGCCATCTGATCCGAAGCTAAGTCTGAAGAGAGACTACATACATATTATATACAAATGTAATTGTATGCCTATAGAGATATTTTAAGTCCAGACAGAGAGCAAATACTTGTACTCATTACACAAGTATCTATTCTGTCTCGAACCCACGACCCCCTTGCAACAAACAGGTTCACTGAGCACTGCGCACTGCAAACATGATCGATGGTAACAAGTAAATAGGCGGTTATTATGATATTTGAAGCACAGAAGTTTATGTAAAGATTTCTCATGAACAGTTTCTTCATTTTCAGTATCATTTGCCCCTCTGCAGCTAGAAGCACCATTTTATTTCGTTTATTATTCAACGAATCCAATTTGTACAGAAATTGGCTTCTAATTGATTTTTTCTCATATTGTCGCTTCCTATTGTGTATTCAATTCGGAAAATGGATAATCTCTTGAGGGAGAATTAATTCTGTTCCCATTTTTACCGCCTTATTTAATTATAAGAATCTTATTGGAACTACTGCTAGATATAAAATGGATTGGCGTTGATAAGTCAAGGGTCATACAGTCGAAGGGCAACGATTACTTTGAATTATGTCCTGACCATTTTCGTTTCCTTAAATAAGGTCCTACCACTAAAGTTTGTCTGGATGAAACCTTTTAGCGATAACACCGCTTATTGTTCTTGACCAGCTTTGTCTCTGCTGTTTTATGTGGTATGCAATAAAGCGTTATTGTATTGTTATGATTTCTTATTACGAGTAAGAGAGTTGGAATGCCTCTTGTGCTAACGACTACTTACCGCACTTTGGTGACAGAAGTAAATCTAGTAAAGGTGCTTTCAAATAAATCCTTAAGTAAAGCGTTCCGTGACTTTTAAATTGAAGGGTATTGATAAAAAAGGACATGAATCGGTACATGAATCAATGATATGTAACAATCGTTACTAAAATAAGTTAACATTTCGATAGGGTATACGAGTATATTAATTGGTCTCGATTAGTATACGTACTGACTTCTTTTAACTGCGTGCGTGCGTACGTATGTGCTTATTAAAAAAGTCACAAAGACATACGCGTATCGCCTGCTATTCATTCGCTGCTATTAGTGCAAGTGACTTAAATCGTATATTGTTATGGCTCCTTCTATTACGGATATAATTATTTCCTTTCCGGATTATTATCGGATATGGCATTACTATGAGTACTTATGACGATTTTTCCAATCAATGGGATATTGTTGAAGACGGAATCCTGAGATATTGATAGCAAATTCTGATTATTAATAATACTTAAGGTTGCATTTAATACTCTATTTACACTTAGTGATATAATCACTTAGTGCAGATATGAACTGCTCTATGAAGCTTTGATTAACATGTTTGTTACAAGCTGAAGCTCACCTGAACACCGTAGAATGCCTACCTTTGAGTAGCCGTTGATTTGTCTCGCAATCAGCGACCGAGAGCCAATGCCGTTGTTCATGCCTTTTGACGGGTTTGACCCATTTCGCAATTCACTGATTTGCAACACACATTAGGGCTGTTTCTATGTATAAGGTTAATATTACCTAGAACTATTTTCTGATGTATATTTGAATATCATTATTAGATTTCTTGTTTTATTTTTAATCTTTTTACTTCTTCTTCTTATAGAATCATTTATGCTAGCTTTACTGTTGCATATTGCGATGCGATGTAGAATGTTTTTGCCGGAATATTCTTTTTATTTCTAGAAATGGCAAACGAAATAATATATCCAGTATAAATTGAGCTCTTAGTAATATGCGATATTTCAAAACATTTAGGTATACTTTCGACGCTATAAAAACGCACCTGAAAGCAGAGGCATCCACGGATAAAACCTGTTTCATAAATTTTATTATCTATCAAGCAGCGCTAAAAGGAATGAAATGTTCTAGAAGGGCCTTCAGCTGCAGCATCGTTGATAATTTATTTATTTGTAATGTAATATTGAGATAGTTGACACTTTCACACACTAATGGACATTTATTTTCTCGCAAAACGAAAAAGTGCCATGCTGGTCACGTTTGGATTGGCAGACTTAACCAGCCGTTGAGAAAAATTTTGTGTATATATTTTAAGATGGGCAGGTAGTTTTGCGATGTCTTTCTTTATTGTTACAGCAAGTAATATTTCAACCCCTAAAATAAAGCGTAATTCAAAATCATTTTTGACTTATATTATTTGTAATATTCATTTTAAAAATTCTCAAGCGTAAACAAAAATGAGAACGGAAGTAGGCAGCATGACTTTATATTTCTTTTTCAAAAAGGCTTTCACTTTAAAAGCAGATTTCTTACTCAAAGGAAGTAATAAAATGGGCCCAACGAGACAGGCCATAAAAACAAATATAAGTATATACGCGAGTGTAAAAATAGATCTGTGCAATTTAATGACATTGTTATCTTAATATTCTAAATATTAAGATGATTGTCTGTTATGTTTAGCAATTTAGCGTAATATTACGTCTCATTTAAGAACGTTTATATGCATTAAACCGTATAAACATTACATCCATCACCTATATTAAGATTCGCTTAATCTGATTTGGAAGAGTGTACATTTGAGAGACAGTGAGTTTTGGAACCCTAGACCGGTTAGACACGGTTTTCGGAGGCTTGGTGCATATTCCCATCGCTGCTTCGATGCGGTTTACGGTCGAACGGGCTAAAGGCCAAACCATTAGTGGATTTTAAGCTGCCGTAAAAGGCTCCGACAATGCTAAGTAATTGTAGTGTGCAAGCAGATAACTACAGCGCCTTTGATGGTGGGAGATGTATGTACACTGCGTGGAAGGAAAGCTAGGCCGTTATGAATTCACTTAAGAGATAAAGAGATAGTTTAAGATGCATTTTTATAGTCTTATTATTGATAAATTAACCCTAATTAAATGAAACATGAAAATATATTAAACGCGGTCTTATGAAATTTCCCAAAAATATTATAAATTGTTAGCATTTATATGAAACTGGCTATAATGCTCTCTTATTAATTCATATGTATTTAAGATATTTCGATATAATTGAAAGTAACGGCAATTAGCTTTGATCGCAGGTACTAATGTACTAAAAGAGGAAAATAATTTACTTAAACGGATTTACTTCATAGCAGTAAATAAGTTGATTGAATCAGAATCAACAACGCGATGTTTGACTGCACAATCAGGATATGCGCTAAACTGAATAGGCGATGTGAATAGTGACGTCAGCTTCGAAGTAAACATCGATACAAGATAAATGTTGTATAAAACCAGTAACATTGTATAGATTGAAAATAAGTTATGTATTTTAGGCAACAACTAATTACACTTAATATTTAAAAAATGTGTGGAAATGAAATGGGAGTTTTATTTAATTGTTTTAATATAACACAGACTTAAAATTTAAAGTAATGGTTGCGATCTGCGTAAGATATTTATATTTACTAGGGATTGAATGCCAAAATCAAAAATAACTTTATTTTTCTATAAAAACCTGCTTTGTAAAAATGTTGACACAATTGATTAACGATACAAACAAGCATTATTAAAAATTTAATCGACTAATAAAACGAATCTTCCCTAAACATTGACTCTATCAACAACGTGTATAATTACCACGTCAATACATCTTTTATTTACAATGTAGTAAGGTTGATTTTTGTTGTTGCATCAAGAATTTTAGGGTTGTCAGTCCAAGGTTTCCCAAATTTCAACTTTAGAGAAATGTGTTAGAGGTTATTTTCGAATATATATAAGGCATATCTAAGCTAGCTTTATAGAGCGCAATGTTAACTTTCGAATGACTCTATGTCACCAACATGTAGAGTATTAGTAGGTATCACGCTTAGACGATATTGTTTATCACTCCATTGTGTTTGTGCATGTCCATTCTGATCTCGGCATTGATTGAACTAAGATCTGTTTAATTAGTAAACATTGTATTAATATCAACAGTATGCTAATACATATCTATTTTTGCAGTTGCCATATTTCGTTAAGTGTTGTATAAGCAAAACATGTTTATAAGGTAATCAGTGGCCATGGTTGGACGCGAAGAGCTGAAGATCGAGCTCAGTGGAGTGCCATTGGAGAGGCCTATGTCCAGCACTGGACGGAGTAGGCTGATGATGAATTTGACTTTCCACTCACTAGTATGTTTCGGTAAAAATCATGTACATAAATTCAGAACCTACAAAACTGTAACATAAATCAAAAATATTTCAGCTTCATCAATTCTTTTTACTACGTCTAAAATCCATAGGTCCAAAGGACGTCAATACCACTTACGTCCATATATCTTTGATACGTTGAACTGAAGTTATCTTTTTTAGTCGTCACCACGCGACACGACCAGAGCGCCATACATCACGAAAAAAACGTCCAGGTGTGGACAGCAGCAGAGTGATTTATATCGGCTAAAAAATACCCGTCGGTGTCGCACGACCTCAGCGGTGTGTGTGACGACAGCTGTAAAACAACGCAGTGTGTAAGTAAGATTAATTATTGACATCTGACTCTGTTTCGATAGGTAGTTCAAAAACTTGAACGTAAACAGGCATAAGCTTGTCTATTTATTTTTCGTTTGATTTTTGGGTTTCTTTTTCTAATGTACATATATACCTACATAATTACGTAAATAGTAATTGCATACATTGATTCTCAATGTATTGAAAGTTGATTAACTTTCTACGTTTGTTTGAGAACAAAATATTAAAATTACTTTAAAGCTTGGGGAAATTCTCTTTTAATGAAAACATTCAAATTATATTCAACGCTATTGATCTAATAAAACTTTTAGATTACTTGTGAACCAAAATTACATAAATATACACATAAATAAGAACAATTTAAAATTATATCTCTGAGTATAAGATATAACCAGGCAGCAAATGGCAAGTACTTGCTGTTGTTTCTGTCATCTGAACATTTAAAATATAACAAATCTTGAAGGCTCTCAAAGAATAGGACCGCGCCGTCGTCAGTTAATTTGTTTATTTGATTGTTAATAACATTGCTAAACTTTATTGATATAACGAATTTTCAAATATGTAGTAGTATGATTGTAGTTAATATTAGTACTACTACTAATTACATCGGTAACAACAAAATTTGTTTTACATTTTAATGCTTAGCATAATAATAAACTTGTTACGATGTTGTTATTACGAACAGTGTGTATTTATTATTACAATTTAGACTATATCTATCATTACCGATGTCCCAATTCGATAACATAGTGTCGACGACACAAATGTCAATTAAGCAGAATTAATTAATTAAATTATATCAAATAATAACATGTCAAAATAATAAAAAGTTACAATAATAAAAATGTCATAATGATAAAATGTGTTAGTATTATTATTTATAGTGTAGTCCATTCTTAACAAAATGTATAGGTACTTCCAGTTTATACCTACTTATATGTAATGAAAGTCCTCTAAGGTAGCCTTCTCATTTTGAATAAATGGAATAAAAGGTTGAATGATGAAAGGTGCGATGATACGTTAGTCACAATATGTTAAAATAAATTGCACATGTTAAAATATTATTGTAATCACATTGTGTATTAACCCAAAGTGACGACAAAAATTGTAACTTGAGCTGCCGCGTAGCGACACATAACGCTCAAGTTAATACTTGTATGAACGTACGAAACATATATAGCTTGTTTGGATGTGACACTTGTAAAATAAACTTAATATTAAGATACTAAACATGTTGTTGGCGGGCAGCTAGATGTGATCTAGTGAGGATCGTTAGTTGGCACACCTTGGGAAAGGCTTATCTCCAGCAGTGGAACAGTAAATATATTCTTACTATGAAAACGAGCAGGGACAGCCTAGAAGTTTAGAATTTAGCTTCTCACTCCGGTGGTTCCGGGTTCAAATCCATGGCGCGTACCTCTTTAAATATCAATTGCTATTAACGGTGAGGGAGAAAATCGCGAGGAGACCTTACAGTTTACAAAAAGAAAATTCTCTAAGGTGCGTGAAGTGTGGTAACTGCTTAATTAGACAGCGTGGCAGGCTATGGCCTTAGCTCTCTTACTCTTGGAGGAGATCTGCGTTCCAACAGTGCAATGATAAATGTGATCGAGAGAGAGAGACACAGAGAGAAGGATATAATCAGGAAACAATAGTGAATAGGACATATGAACATATATGTTTTGAGCTGACTTTATCTATTGTGACATAATATGATTTCAAAAGCAATTTCTATATAATTTTTACATAGGTATATTCTTATGCTACTTACCAATGCATCAATTTAAGTCCCCACACCTTACGGATACCTTTAATTCTAAATATTGCTTATATCTCGATGTTCCTGAAAATTAACATAGAATATGGAGCATCACTTCTACATACTTCTATGTACTAATGAGAAAAGATCGCGATCAATAGAAGAAAACAGTAAAGCGTACTATACAACTTATGAATACCAATAATAATAGGACATACCACATCCATATATTCATTTATATTCTCGATCATTCGCTCCAAAGATTATACCAGATCACACATCTCATGAGAAACTTATCTCATTAGTCAGTAATCCAGCGTCCGTGGTCAACTTGTCCCAGGCCTTAATAAATAGAGATTATTGGAGCCTCTCATTTTACGACTTCCATCGCGGGGCCGAAGTGGAATCGACCAAGTTTTTGCTCAAATCGTTTTGAAGCTTAATTGAGACATTTTTCGTGGGTAAATGTAGAAAGTTTCTCTAATATTGTTTTGTTACTTAGAATTTCAATAGACACAGTGATACCGCTTTGGTCTTTATTGACCTCAGTAATAGCTAAATTACGTGGTCATAAGTTTTGTCTGATTATGTTTACATTATCTGTTTTATTACATGAATCTATATTAATCTTTGAAGCATATAATATTCGGACACGGCCTTTAGGACTATCTCGTTGGTCTGACCAGAATTTCATTTACTTTTCACTGAATTGCATTATATTTACCATTGATCGTCGTTGTATTGCAGTAATATATTGATTTAAAATACTAAGGTACGCTGAAAATTAGAGCTCGACGCTTAGAATCTCGTCTCTTTAAAAAAATACAGTAATATGTGCATATGATTATCAGGTGTTTTATTTCCATAAAAGAGATTATCTATGGATCAACTAGCCGTGGTATGTGGTGCCCCTAGATATTACTATACCACATTAAGAACAGCACCTTATCATTTTGAATGTAAATTAAAAATATTAAAGATAATAATCACGTTGTTCGTAATTATTATTTAACACATACAAGATTGTTTAATGAAATGCCTAATGCATTATAAAGGTTTCATTCGCCTTTAACCTACATTTGAAGTATTAATAATACTCATACGAGCTGAATGAGTCAGCTCAGATATAATTGAGTCTTCTTTCAATAGAACAGTTCATTAAAATGAGATTTTTGCGACTAGAGGAGTATGAAGGAACAATAGTGTGGAATTCCCACTGTTAGTGTGCAGGGCTGTCACATTCAAAAAACCTGATATAAATATTATAGCTACCTGTTTCTTCTGTTCCTGTCTTCTTTAAAAAAATGTTAATTTTTATAAATTATATGAAATCACGTCTGTATTTCACCGAAGGGATAGGCAAAAAAGTGTGGTACACATAAGGATTCACTATGAAATAGGGGTTGAGATTATAGCCATGCACGGGGCTCATATCTACGCTACGCTACAAGGAATTTCAAGTTAGAAAAACCGAACAGTGCCCGACTCGGAGCTCGTACTAATGGCGCCTAGGTCAGCAGCCGCACTTGCAACTTTTGAACCCAGGAGACAGGAAAGTGAGTCTATTGCCTTGTTTTATTTCGAAACTAATTATACTTT
>DWME01009340.1:0-10987 GCA_018244795.1 Parelbella ahira ahira | reverse complement strand
CCGATCCGGGATTTGAACCCAGGACCTCCCGATCGGCAGTCGCGCTTGCAACCGCTCGACCAACGAGGCAGTCAAATATAAAAATATAAGAATACAACAATATAGGTACATAACCGCATAAAGCATATCTACTTATTACGAGAAGTTATAATATTTCAAATTTTATAATAGAATTCAAATAGAAAAATGTTTACCGTTTAAGAATGTTTCTTTGTTTATATTATGTTTAGAAGATTACCACTTCGAGTCATGGATAACTGCGCTGGTAACAGTCTGGATTAAACTGAGACATCTCTGGTCTTAGTTCGTCCACCACATCTCGTTTAGGTGAAACCAAACCAATTCTCACAACGCAGTTTGATCATTAAAAGTTTCATGAGTATATACAAGTATGTATAATAAAAAGTAATCATTTAATTCTGGGAAACTAACTTTCAATGGTTTGAAGAAGGCTTTGGGGCAATATCTTGGAAGAGGAAGGCCAAAGACAGAGTTAAGTAGAAAAGGATGGTCGAGGGAGACCCAGACCCATAAAGTGTTGTAGCGCTAAAAGGAGAATTTTCGACATTTTTACTCGGCAGTAAAACCTTGAAGAGAATCGAGGTCAGTGATTCCTAACATCGCTAAATTCAGCCATCATGTAATAAGACAATATAATATGTCTCTAACAAGTTCGAGTAACATTTTCTTATTCCTGTAATTATGTCGGCAATTTGCTACACCATATGTAACTAGTTTTAGTTTCTGCTGTTTAAATGAGCCGGCAATCAATTATAGATCTTATTTCTATGTGAATAAGAGTTATATAAATTGTTTTGGGTAATACTTACATTGATGATTGGTAAAACAGTGCCTTTTATGGGGAGGCAGTGAGGCGCGATCAATCGGCGCTTGTCGAATTGATTAAAGCGCTCGTCTCGATACATCGAATGGCGACATTGATGATGTAATCGACTACGAGCCGATTGTTGTCTTGAGGTTGGCGGGTGTACCTAATAATGTGGATCTATGCCACTTTTGTTCGGAATAGTGAAAGTTCTCGAGTGTCATAGAAACGAGTTAGGGCGACCATTGTAGCTTTGTGGCGATGGCGCTCGTAGAAATGCGGACAGATTTTTAATCGCACAGACAATAAGTGTTGCCCTGACGGGTTCATTACGCAGTTGAGTGGAAGTCTTGTGCAGGTTATGAAAAAACATTCGCTTAGGTGTGTGAAGTCTGCCAAACCGCGCTTGGCCAGGTTGTAACCTTCTCATTCTGTGAGGAGACCCGTGTTCCAACAGATGAATGATAAAAGGATTGAGCTGAAGGCCCATGAGGTTAATTCCTAACTACATCGGATCGACAGCTAGGGAGCTTGATATAAATTTTTAGGCTTTAAAGCCCGACAAATACGGACTAGAGAAATATATGCTGCATGTTCTGAAATGTAGAAGGCGGTTGCAGTGAAGCAACACACATAGATGCGTTGATATGTATCATGTACTCATAAATAATTTTTCTTCGTTCAAGGTAACATTGATCTGTATATTTCAGTATAAACAATTAAATCACATAAAACCAAAATAATGGAATACGACAGTATTATTTAAAGGTAATACTACCGACAGAATAATATTACGCACGTGCGTTGGCGTCTCGTCCGTCTCACAACCTTGTTTCTATACAACTGAGAATGTACAACAAGCTGTCTCTTTATAGGGATTACGTGTTATGTTTAACACATAATCTCCATTATAGTGAGCGTTAAACAAAAAGCTGGTGCAGTGACACGCCGATTGCGCCACAAGCACATGAACGGTCAGGAAACATTCCTCACCCGATGTGTTCATCTGCCAACATGATAACGTCCAGATGAGAGATTAGCGTGAATCACTTATCTGACAGGCCAATCGTTTTTCCGTTGGCCTACATCTTAACTTAACTGTCGTGTTTTACTATTCGACCTTTCGTGGCTATCAGTGTACATACAATATTAAATTCTGTACCGGCTTAAATCACGAGTGTCAGTGTTTTAAAAGATAGCCCGATTCGTTTTGTACCCTTCCTAGGATACGGCGAATACTGAAACAGCATTAAGAGTGTTATAACATTTTATGGTAAAGTATCTTCAGTTAACGGACGCCGAAACTGAACTGTTGTTCCTTATACCAAGTGCAGAAAATAGTTTCTTCAGCCTAAGTGTCTCAAACAGTTTGGCTGCGGCAGATAACAGAGCGATGAGGTGGAAGTTTAATCATAATAGTGATCACAAATGGATACTAATTCATAATAGTATCAGGACCTGTTGAGTGTTGAAAGACTCTAGGTGACATTCTGAATTTATACAGGTAAAATAAAAATTACTCCCTCGAGTGACGAGCGACCATATTATATCCTACACAAGGTTTTCCATCAATCTACGAAATGCACAGGTAGCAGAGTTCCCGAAGATACAAAAAGACTGCCTTTCCATGTACTCACTATTTTCTACGACCGGCTTTTGGCGTTAAAACATCCACTGCTATTGTTGTTAACCAGAGAACTTGTCTGCTAAGATGACTGTTCGGTGTTTTAGTTTCACCTACCTGATCATCTCTTATGTCTAAGACAGGCCCTCTATTGATGCGTTCATTCTACTTTTGACACTCGGTCTTTGATGAGATTCGTCGCATTCAGTACACATTTCAGAGAAATGGAGGATAATTGGCGTGTACTCGCAGTCAACTCGGAGGTGGTGGACAACGCTGTAACCATTTTAACCGATTCCATAATTCCCGAAAAGGAATATCCAATCCACTCTGGGTATGCGGATACCCTCTCCATTGTAATCTTGCCCATTAAAGTTCGAAACTTGCAAATAGCTCAGAAAGTTCGAAAAAATACTGAATCGAAAGCCCGAGTGGAATTTATAAGATTACAAATATTTGCCGGAAAATTACAACGACGATAAAAACTGGTAACTACCATTTACAATAGCTGCGAATTTAACGACTACATATGATTTAAATGGCTGTTTGTCTCACAATTATCGGGTTCTGTGATCGTATGTAACTTTTATTTTGTTCATATAGTATTCATCACGGTCTCCCCTAAAATGTAAGGGAATGAAGTAATCCCACTTCTCATTAGTTATAATTTACTTGCTATGTTGAGCATATACGAGTACATTTACCTAAATAAAAATTGTATTTGCGCTTAAAGAACATTGTTAAAAATTTTCTATCGAGATTCCACGAATTTTTGGAAAACTCTATAATATGAACAAGGATCCCTTAGAATATTGAAATCAATAAAATTGTAAATACGGAACCCTAAATCCAAAAGCTCGACGCGCACTTTAAGAAATTCACCGCTTGGAAATGAAACGTGCAAACAAAAAACTTGCTGCGTCCAAAATTATCAAATAGCCGCTTCCTCAATACCGAGCGCCGAGCCCTGAATTCCAAGCAAATTGCCCATTCAGAATTAATTAATTGCAACAAATTAAATTTTAATTTATATCGATAAATCTCGCTAATAATGCTAAGTGGAAATGTACTTTCGAATTTTTTTATTGTGGACATCTGTTACTCAATGCGTTCGGAAACACAATAAAAGCACCTGGCTGAAGAATTCTCTTTAATTAAAACGAAAGGTGTTTCATGAGGAATACATTGACACTGGTAATTGGAATCGGAATAAATATTGCTAAAGCCCAATACCAAAACGTATATGGAAAATGAAATATGGTATAAACCGTTTTAAAAAAGTCTTAATTAATAAAAAAGCGGGGGACATATGTAATTGGCAGGTCAAAAACAAAATGGACTTTGCTACAAAACATAGCTACATGAAACAAATTCATAAGTATTTAGTTTAAAATGCCGTAGATGATTATTATTTTGATGATCATTGATTAACCTCTTAGTTTATCGGTTTGAGAGCGTGATTTCTGAGGTGTGGGTTATAGATTTTATTTCTATCCACAATAAATATTTCTGTCATTAGTGCATGTATTGTGTACGGATGTAAACTTACCTAGTTCATCAGATATCTGGATACCATAGTTAAGGATCAGCTGTCCGCGTGCGAAGCTTTTTCAAGATATTATTTTTTCAATATTATTTGCCTGAAATACTAGGTTGCTACACATACTTAAATTAAAATCTTGTAATTAGTGATTATTTATTTTATTAAGTAATTATTACTTTTTCAAATCGTAAAATTACACCTGAAATCCCCAAGGAGATAGGCAGAGGAATGTAGAACACTCCCACGTTTCACTAGTTACGTTTACGTCTCGTTAATTCTTACTTAAATTATGTACATTATTATTATTGTTCGGGTAACGTAATATGTACAACCAATTAATAGGCAGGTCTCTTTGATGATTATTTCTCCCTATTTACATTCCCTTTAAGAACCTGCAACCATTTTGCACGTTCAAATGTCGGTTCATAAAAATATATGTATATTCTAGTCTTTTACGACTTCTCTAACCGTGTTCTGGTTATGGGTTCGGACTTGTTGCATTTTATTATATCTGTCTCGAGTTTACTACCGAGATCTGTATATGATCTAGTTATGGACTCCATTTCATTCCTCTTAACACGATTTTTATCATTATTATACCACCATGCCGAGACAGGCAGAGCACCGTGTGCCAAATGTTACCTAAACTGTCAATACTGCAGCCAGGGCCCACTGGAAACCAATGGACTAACAGTTCATTCAAATAAAATCCAATAACTGTTTTCTTGCGAAGAAAAAATTTATTATTTTGATATAATATTTGCGCGTTTCAACGGGTATTCGTGCAACTTGAGGAAAATAAACCTGGACAAAACCTAAAGAAGTATTTTTGAGTTATGTATACCGCGAGTACGGAGTCTGTCCGCGGGTTACAAACGAGTTACAAATTGAAAATGAAAATCGATAATTAGCAATCCGTATCGGATCGCCGCCGGCAACGATTACGCCATATAAATCAGCATCATCGGACCGGTTCCAAGTGTCCTCTTGAAAAACAGCGTCCGATATTATTTTAAGTTCGCCATCACAAGATCGCTTAACCTATACATGTCGAAAGATAAGGCTAAATAAACTGTTATGTACTAACATATTAATTCAGACGTTTTACTTTTTAGTATACATAAAGTCTCCAGGATGGTAAAACTTGTTCATTTAACTACTTAATTAAAACCTTATTTAAATTAAATTTAATATATTGATCAAAAGTAGTGATAGTGATCATGATTAAATTTTGATTATAATATCTTGTAGCTTATAAATAGTGTCATATTAGACACTATGCAGACATTAGATTACCGGGTAGTTACTGGTGTTACGCCATTTTATTTCGCAAATAAAATAAAATTTCGCCTCTAATACTGATGAAATATTTTTCCAACTATTTGGATATTTAATAATCGACGTAGGTTGCTAAATACTGATGAAATCAATTTATTAAAGTTATCAATCTTGCCAGACTTTTACTTTAATTTGAAACAAACATATCGTTAAAGATTGGGTCTTGTATAAGTTTATAGTTTTCTTACTTAACAAGAAATCATAGTTCTCTATTTACATTTACAGAGGTACCTACTTACACATTATATCGATGCTTGCAATCTGAAGCAATCGTGTCTTTAATTATACGATAGATTGCTTCCAACATTATAATAACTGCAGACGTTTTCCAACACATGGGTATTTAAGAGTAATAAAGAAAACGAACTGATATTTTCGATTCCGCAAACGAAATTCCCGTGTAACGTAACTGACAAGCGAGATACATGAAAACACCGCAATAAGAGTTAGAGTGTCTTACAACAAGAATTATTACGTTTCCAAATGGTTACCAACAAATACAGATTGTTGATAATTTCCGACACGGTGGTCACGTTTTCCAACTGCGTATTGGGCACCGCGATGTAGCCGACGCTGAGTGAGTTATAACCGAATAAAATCGTCCCATTGCTACGTTGGAGCCTTTAATTGCCGTCGCCTGTTCATAAATCTATACCAAGTCGTTGTTTATCCTTTCCCTAACATAATCAGTTTCGCACGTTTTTGAATGGACTATCCATCTTGCTCCAGTTATATAGCCAAATAGAATGCAAGGCAGTTTTGATCAATTGTGAACGATAACAGCGCATTTGGAACTGATGTCCGAATCAATTAGAGGTAGCTTGGAGTTTGCTTAATTCTACAGTTCCAACGTAGGTCTTAAGGAGTTTGGCATCGTTTAAGTTGCCAGGTTCGGTGGGCTCCACCAACGCATGTGGACTGCGACTTCATCAATGTTAGATCACTGCAGTAGATGTGTTTTGGCTGACTTATTTTTCAGACGAATATCCCAGATTCAATGTTTTCAAATTTCCTAAACTTAATAAGAAAGATATGAAACGAATCAACAATAAACCAACGGGGTTCAACAATAAATTCCCCAACGGTATTTATTATTAAGTACTTCCTGTCTCATCATGGTAAAATGTTTACATCTCAGGCAATTGTTAACAGTAATTGATAACTACATCACTCATTAATAATGACTACATAATTATATCTACAAATAAGAGTAATGATTTCTCCCAGCTCGTCTGTAATGTTGCGGTAACGTGAGAATTGGGTCTTCAGGGCCGCGTAACTTGATCCTCAATTATCACATTATCTGATTCTTCTGTTAATTAGTGGACAGTATGTTTCATATCTTAAAATACACCTCATTTGGTCATGTATCTTAAAAGGCCGCGTGTTGCCAGCGTTGTAATCTCCCGTCATCGTTAAGTACAAATTAGGGTCCGCAAGGGCCCAACTTAACATCCGTGAAGACGCAATCATATTATCACGTGGGATGTTCTCGGGCACCAATTCTGTGACCCGCGGGTCAGCACCGCTCACCGTAACTGATGGTTTTAATATTAATTTTTGGCGATGGATTTCTTATAAACCAATTTTGCTGATTATAGCAATCGGCCGATGAAAAATGTGGGCCGGTGGAGCATAAAATCGGTGAATATGGGGAATTAATTAAAAAAAAATACCAATGCGCGTCTTTAAGAAAACAAAATTACCATAAGTAGTTTTGTAATATTTTTTTACCCTCTTTCTTTTTTTCCTGCCATTAAATTAAATATATTTATATAATAAAATACTTCTTTAATAAACTCTTAGAGTCATCTTTAAGTACAACCTTTATTGTTAGTGTTCGCCCTCCTTCTATATAATTTTTGTATCACTATATAGAAAAATACTTTTCTTACCCTCTTCAAGAAAATAATTCTGAAGATAACTAAACATTAGGTCATGTTATCTAATCAAGCATACTATTAGTATCTGTGGTCCGTTTTCAATAGACTGTACAAATTCTCAATGCTGTTCAATTTACGTACTATATAAGTATATAGGAATATCTGATTATATTAATATGTACCGTTATAAAATTAATAATGCCGAATGAAAGTCTTGGTAGCTTACCACGAAGTATTGCACAGTATATCGTGTTCGATCAGACTTATGTATTTATTATCTATAAGCCTACAGTGCACAGAAAGGACCATTATAAATTATACCTACTCAATTTCTCGAACCATTTTGATATTTCTCCGATATACCGTACAAAAACACTGCATAATGCGATATACATATTTAATAGTTGTTTCCCTCGTTGGTTGAGTGGTCACAAGCGCGACTGCTAATCGAGAGGTCCTGGGTTCAAACCCGGATCGTGTACTATTCGATTTTACTAACTTAGACTTTGTATGTCCCCGGTGTACGGCATGCGTGACGTTACGTTTAAATACTTATAAAACCCTATGAAAGATGTGCGTTTTTCGTGCCATTAAACAATGTAGCTTGTGTTAACATATTGAATATCTAGCTTTTCTCTACCTCCTATGAGATTTGGAACGGAATCTGAATGACTATTTAGCAGCTGAATGACAAGCAGAAGTGCCAACAACAAACAATCGCTGAGAACAAATGGAGTTAGAGATTTGATTTTTGTATGTACTATAAATTAACCTTTGTATTAAAAAACCTTAACACATATAATTAATTAAATTATAATATAGTAGATGAATGTAAGGACATTGAAATAAATATGCGACTTGAAATGGCTACTGTATAATAACAGTATTAACTGGCGATTTGAGTATCTATTTGAAATAAGACAGAATGCATTACGAGCCATATTTCACAATTACTTGAATCCACTCAAATCTGAAGGATTTATAGCAAATCTCGGGCTCAATAGATTATAGTTAATGATCGTCTTGCAACTTAATATTCTTGATGTTTGATATTTACGTCCTAGTAATAAGAAGAACAAATCAATGTAGTACCTCAAAGAAGATTTACTTTAACCAATTCACACGTCTTGTTTTAGCCAAATATGTATGTGATTATCCGTTCTTGAACAGCCATTCCTTAATATAAGAATATTAATAAATTTGTGTGAAGGAATACTTTTTATCTAATTAGCGAGTTCTTACTTAATTAAGAGTTACGATATTAGATTAGCATTTTACAAAATACAAATTTGTTAATGATCAATTACCTTTTCTTACGTAAATACATTCTGAAACAAACAGTAATTAATGGTTTATGGCGAGACGTAAAAGCTTAATCGTTAGTCAAAGTGTACAAGGATTATAAATCTGTATGAAACGGGTCCATTACACTGTCGGCGTTACACTAACGGGTAAAACTATCAATATTGACGAATATTCGCTTAATGTGCAATATAAATTGCATTTAGTCGCATGTTCGCTAGGGTAGTAACAAGTTTATACTTGTAGAAACGTGTGGAAATAGAAGGAGAGAGAACAGAAATACAGAAGCGGACACTAAAGTTTGTTATGAGCACGGGAGTAAAATGATCTATGTAAGTATGTTTTTAAACATTTTTAGGCGAATATATGGACGTTTATCAGACGTTGGGTTACCATAGCATATACCCTGCCTAGTTTGGGATCATATTATGAACGGGTGTGAGATGTCTTAGGATATTATTCAAGACATACCTGATATAATGATGCATGTAGCTATCACTATTAGCTATCACTATATTCACAGCGAAAAAAACTATAAAGAAATCACAAGCACGCATAAATTATCACAATATATAAGTACAATGAGTCTGAACTCAATAGAAAAACAAAAATGATGTACAGACACACATTTAAAAGTTTGCCTCGAATTAGTGGGTCAATAAATCACAATAAAAACAATTATGGTGTACACACAAAGCGATCTCCAATAATAAATGTTGCTATCGTAAATCATTTCCGTGTTGTGCGGCGAAAATAACAAACGGGCCGATTTGTTCGCTCGATTTGAGCGCAGTGAATCGAGTACGTATCGAGTTACATCTGTAGTGTTGCCATGTTACATATATTTACGGATAAACACGCTGATTTGTGACATTTTGGAAATAATAGTCAAAAGTATTTATAGGTCACGAAAATGTTGTGTCAGATTTCAGGATTGATGCCAGTTGCTGTTACGGTTCATTAATCCTGACATCTCTAAATAATATTGTATGAGAATCATCATCATCATCACCATTATCACCATTATCAGCCTGCTCCCGACCACTGCTGAACATAGGCCTCTCCAATAGCACGCCACTGAGCTCGATCTTCGGCTCGTCGCATCCAATAAATAAAACGAATAAAGACTTATCATTTGATGAGTCCCATAATTGGATTTAGTCCTTCGCTTCGATGTAGTCAACGTAGACAACGAGGTTCTTCGTACCTTTTTATTCTGAAAGACATAAACGACTTGAAGAGAATAGAAAATTCTAAGTTAGTACCTACGTCTCTTTATGATGTTTTTCTTTGTCACTATATGGTTCGATCATTAATTTTAAAATGTATGAATAGGAGTTAAACATTGCATGGGTAAAATATTTTTGTAAGAATTTTATCACTCACATATTTTTTAGTTTCATAAAACTCGCTTTTAACATGATATAGAAATGGAGCTTCTGTTGATATATGTATATTTGTAGTAAAGATGTACTGAAGATAATAAATCGTATGCGCATTTATTGAATAGAAGACGAGATAGTTTGGATTGCTACCAATTACTAATGTTGAAGTGCAAAAATTTATCCCGATATTTACAACAGAAGGGCTGGTATCACTAATTTAGCACTTGGAGGCATTGAACGCAATTTCGGAGTTATTCAATTGAAAAAGTCCAAAAGTGCTTCTATATTTTGCAAGGTAATATTTTTCGGGGTATCGCACAAGAGTGGATGGTGTATTAAAATTAAAGAAGTTATTTAATTATCAGTCAAAGGAACCTCGGACACCATGTATATAAAATTTCTTTTTACACACTAATTTTCTTTTTCAACTACAAATGTAGCTTAAATAGATATTTTTAAGGTGATTTCTATAATAAAAACAGCTGAGAATCGCTGATTTTATAGCCGTCGCAGGCCATACCATCGTAGATATCTAGCACGGATATTTTCATTTTACTACATCGTTAGTGCTATAGGAGTTATTTGCGACGTCGAGTTACCGCGCCAGTCAGATTAGCGACGAACTGATTCGTTTACCGTTCCACCTCGTAACTTATCACCTCCCGGTTCCCATATACGAGAACCTACGAGTATATACCTATGATCTAATGCCCGGATGCAAAACCAGAAATATACATAAATACGTGATAATGGCAAAATTTAGCCATTATATGGCAGTAGTAGGAAGTAATAAACGTTTTACAAGTAGCAATATACATACATACGAGATTAAATTATGCACCGGATTCGCTCGCGTATGTTTTCAGGTCGGTCTGGTCTAATGAGTCGGTCTATTTCGGAATAAAATACGGGAGTTTGGCCGGTATATAATTTAATCATAAATTTACTGCGTAATGAAACTACTGCAATTAAAGTATTTTTAGTAACATCTGAGTAACTTGTAATTGGGTGTTCCAATCACCATTATCAGCCTACTCATGTCCACTGCTGGACATGGCACCTCCCATGGCACGCCGCGCAGTGGGC
>DWME01009339.1:0-10987 GCA_018244795.1 Parelbella ahira ahira | reverse complement strand
TTCAAATTGATCAGATTTCTAGAAACCGGTAAAAATTGAGCTCAAAGATTCCGTTACATACATACATACATACATACATACATACAAACATACATACATACACACATACATACATACATACATACATACGACTGAAGCTAATATAAAGCGTATAATAAAAGAGATATAGCATACCACAAATGTATTTGTATTGATCAAATTTTGCTTCAAAATATTAGCCGCCTTTAAATGTTCTATTAATATTTCTGATTTTTTTAAATTATTAATTCAGTTCAAGATGAGTAATTTTATTAAAATATGGTATTTTATATTCAGGTGAGAATGAATAATCAACGTAATAGCCAGAAAACAGATTCAAAAACGGATGTAAAGGTTCGTACATTCGTGTTCTAAATAGGGTATCGATGTTTTATATTTATTATTTAACTACTTTCTTTACATTTTTATACAGATTAATAGAAACTGTGACACTGTATTAGTCGTGTCAGATTTGGACGGACCCAAAGAGGACTATGAACCATTGTGCATAGAAAGTGACGCGACTGTTACTATAGACGACACAATAAAAGAACATTTAATTGAGGCTGACGTATCCGGTGTACAAGATAACTCATTTGGTACCACAGTACATTCATTACTTAAAATATTCCTAGACAGTTAAATTTTCGTATTAGTAACAACTAACGTAGGATTGAAGATCAGTTCTTGTTGAGTGAGTAGATCGATTGGTTTCAGATTGCAATAAAGCAAAACCATGTAAGACGCCAATAACAAGCCGTCCTCAGACACCCAGAAGTGTGACGAGTCGTCCACAAACTCCACGTATCACGAGCCGACCATCGACTCCCGCGCACGCCGCCCAACGACACGGTACTCCTGCTAGCCGGCCTACAACTCCTACAACTCCACAATGTTCAACTACCCGACCTAAGACGCCAACAACCCAACCTGCAACAGGTAGTGCGCCTCCCCGCACACCAGTCCCAGGGTCGAGAACTCCGTCACGAACCCCAGCACAACACGATGATTTGAAAACAGCATTTGTCACAAAGCACCAACAGTATCAGTGCATGAAGAGAGACTTGGATTTGAAACAGGTACAACACAAACATTTTATTTCTTATTATTATCATTTGCCATATTTATTGTTATTTGGCACATTTAATTTATTGTATAATAATATAATTATTTGGGTCCCAGTCGGTTTTTATTTTGCATACTTTAAAAATATTAACTAGGGAAGTCATTTTTTTAATTTCTTAGCAAGCAATATTGGAAGTTTTTGAGGGATTGCGGACTTTACGAGACCGAATGTTACAAGAGGGCGTGGCGGATGACCAAGATGAATTGAAGGATTTCATGGTGTTTAACGTGGGCGATTGGGCTGCGGAGGAAGTGGCCCAATTGTGTCGAGACGCAGCCGCAGCCGCGGCTACTGATGGAGCCGCGCGCCTTTTAGATAATATTGTTGCTCAAGGTAAATCTACTTTGCGATGTAATAATAAAATAAATTTTACTACTCCAAACTAATTATTTATTTGAACTACATTCTATGTATTTTTCATGTCTTTCCATG
The DNA here is from genome assembly GCA_018244795.1 of Parelbella ahira ahira. NCBI lineage: Eukaryota > Metazoa > Arthropoda > Insecta > Lepidoptera > Hesperiidae > Parelbella > Parelbella ahira. The sequence goes on along the minus strand of DWME01009339.1, from coordinate 9,411 downwards.
TAGCTAATTTTCTTGTTTCATTTACGTGTTATTAATTACCTAGTTACGTCGTTCGCTTTACATACCAATAATTCAACATAAGGTTTTATACCTTGTATTATATGCTAAAATTATAGTATCTTTCTTTGATTCATTCATTATGATACAATTACTCTCTGCATCTGCCAATAATTATCTTTAACATTTCTATATTTAATGGGGTGTCGCATCATAGATAGATTAATAATTATATTTATCTTATATAATATCTAAATTGCTAATACTTTGGAAAGAGGTTCTTCCTAATTGGAGAGGCCTATGTCCAGCAGTGGACGGAAGTAGGCTGATGATGATGATGATGATGAATATCTAAATTTGTTTTCACTAGATGAATGTTCGCTGGCAGAAGTGGAAACAAAAGTGATGAATGTTCCAACATGTTTTGCCGATCTCTGCATACAAGCATTTTCAGCGCGGCAAGAAATCATTGACTGGATCAAAGACGTTCTAGCAAATAAGGTATACATGTGATTTGGTGACACCTTAACGAGGATGTACAGAAACTTAAAACACAAAGTTAATCTTGCGTCCATTGTATGTTTTAGAACTTGGGTAACGAGGAAATGGATCGCATTGCTCACTACAACACCCAGGGCCTCGAACTTTGCGAAGCTCTGCGCCAACTTAAGTCTCAGGCAAACGCCGCTGTGGATATGGTTACACAGCTTTCAAAGTAATTAATTATCAAAGCTATATTTTTAAGACATATTTTATATACGACATATTCATATTATGTGTCCAATAAAATTTATATATTTTATTTTTATCCAATTTGTCCGCGTAGTTGTTTCAGTTACAGTATTTATGCTCGTGTTCAAATTTCAAATTGCAGACGAGCTTTTCGAGAACGAGCTGCGCTAATTACTGTGGGAGAGTCGTTAGTGCGAGAAGTGGCGCGACTCCGGCAAGAGCGCGAGGCACGCGTTACAATCGTCCAGGAAACGCCTGAAAATCGCCCAGACTTTGAAACTGAAAAGGCACTAGAGGTAATTTTTAAAAGAATACCTTGGTTACATTCGATTTTTAAAAAATATCAATTGATTATATGCGTCGGGGACTTTCTTCTTTAAATTTTGGCATATTAATAACAAAATATATCGAAAAACAATGTTCCTAATGGACAGTTTATTCAAGAACATAACCAACCAGATTTAAAATTAATTGCCGGGTTTGCATATAGTAAACCACCAAAATTTCACTATAATTGGAAGATCGGTTTGGGCATGGATACAGGCCAAAAACTCATTTGTAGTTATAAAATCAAAGTTCGTCAATGACGTGCAATCAGAATCGAGTTTTGGTACACGGCAAAATAGTTTGACGTAGATGTTTCTTATTTCGTATCACCTGTAAAATCTACGCTATTTTACTGTTTCGTGAATGGTGAAGACTCTCTACCGCGATCTCAATGCCACCGACGGGAGCCCATGAAGAATCACCTTGTAGGTAGTCATACCACTTCGAAAAAAATATACATGAGTTAAGTCGGTATATATTTGAATATGTCTAATCTGCACTAATTACAGCAAGCACGTCGTGAATTAGACGACGAGCGAGCGGCAAAAAATGCCTTAAAAGATAAATTGGCGACAGCAGATTCGCAGCTGCGTCAGGCTCGCGTGCGCGTTGCCAAAATGGACCGGCAGCTGCGCGAGGCGGAGGCCAGCATCGCTAGTCTCACGGGCACTGTCAAGTCCTTGGAAGATCAGGTACATTCTTCAACATCCGCACGACGGCTTGTTCATACGATCGTACATACAGATGTGTGTTTAATCAAGAGAGCCTTTAGGTGAAACTAATTTTGATACTTTATTTCATATATACATACAAGCATTCATTTCACAAGAGACATTTTCAAAAGGTATGTAATTAAAACCATCATCAGAAAGTAGGTATATTGAATACTTAATTACATTTAGAGCCAATGACTATTTAAAAAAAGTGCAGCCAAAACGTTACAAAATATTCTGTCTAATTTTAAGCACTACGATATTCAATCAATGACGTTGTATGTATATTAAAATTTGCACTCCGAAGTAGTTAAATACATACAATGTTAATAAATAAATATTCATAGTAAAAATATTTGAGGATTACTCAAAAGACTATTCTTGTTTAAGAGCCGTCAGAAAGAGGTTCATTTGGAAGCTAGAGCAAGGAAGCTTAAAGAATCACTTAAAACAGGGGAAATGGCTAGCAGCCATCTAACTCAACAGCGAGATGCTCTTCAAGCTGAGTAAGATAATAACGTTAATGTTATGTTATCACCAACACATATGTTCCTATTAATAGAAACATATGTGTTGGTGAATCATTGTCATCATCATCATCTGCATTATCATCATCATTATTATCATCAGGATTAAAATTATGTTAAGCAGCAACATTGTCGTCATCATGTTTATCGTCATATACATACAATACACACTATATTATTATTATAACATGCTCACATCGGAGAGCATACATACATAAACAAATCCAAACATACGTGTTACTAACAAATGTCTAAAATATTTTTAGGGTGTTGGAATTAAAGGAACAAATTCAATTATTAAACGTCGAACATAACTTAGCTGCTCAAGAGCTTGGCAGTCAAATTAAGGAGCTAATGGTTGCCATGGAAGAGGAAAGAAAACAATTTGAACAAGAAAAAGAAGTTAAGGAGTCTCTCGAGAAATCCTTGCGAGATAGCGAACATACTATAGAGGAACTGAAGTCCAAAATCATAGAACTCGAAAACAGTAAACCGAACCCCGGTATGACTAAAATACTTTTTATTTTTTATGTGTTAGTTGTGCACTAATAATAATAAAGTCTGATTCAAGGATACATAGAGAGAGAGTTCTTGTATCCTTGAACTTTACCATTAGGCACCTTGTCTTTAAGATCCCTTGTCGATAATGTTAGTTTTTATCGCTTGTTGTGCTATTTTGACTTGCCATTGAAATTCATTCACACTGGCCTTAATAACTCCTTATAGTTAGGTATATGGCAATTTGAAAAGTGTCTGAAAGAAACAAAGATTTAGGTATCGAGTTTCAGTTAAAAATGCATATACGAGTACGTACATATATCAGCTATAGCTAGTACTGGCGTTGCATATGCATATATATTATGATATCCCTAAAATAAAAATAGTTATACTAAAACACCGTCATAACCACCATAAATAATCTCATTGACTTCCTCGTTGGTCGAGTGGCTACATGCACGACTGCCGAGCGAGAGGTCTTGGATTCGATCCTAGGTTGGTTACTATTGATTTTTCTAACTTAAATTTGCTACTAGAAACTGGGAGTCTAGATTTGTACACGGTGTATAGGCTCACCAACCTGTTCCATGATGGAACGTTAACAGTACACGACGACGATGACGAAGGATTGTATAATGTAGCTAGTGAAATGTATATGGGATTATAATACACTCCTGTGTCCTATCTACATCTCTGGGGAGATTCTGGTGTGATCTTGTTTTTAGGATACGTTTTTAGGATACGATACGGTAAAATTTGAAAGAACTTAAAAGTTACCAGTAATTCGATATAATTTAGTCATCAAGGAAAAGTGTCGCAAGTAACAACAAAGCGATGGTAATGTGTAGTTTTTATATGTAAATATAATATTAAAAATATAAACACGTTCTTCTAATATTATGTATAGATTTACCGACCGAGAGAGAGATGGATTTATGGGCAGAGTTACAAGCGACAAAAGATATTTTGCGTACTACAGAAGATGAAGTAAATATGTGTAAAAGGGAAAAAGTTCGTTTTCTAGAATCACTTGCAAAAATATCGGTAATTTATTATATAATCATTATGAAATTTTGTCGTATATAGACATAATTCATTGAATAACTTGAAATATGTTCACCATTTATTAATTAAAATAACATACGTAGGAAACTGAGAACAAAGTAGGGATGCAACAAAAATTAGCAGCTGAGCTTTTGAGCAAAGAAGAAATAGTAAGTAAGATGCACGCGCAGATCAGGGAATTGACGAAGAACATTAAATTGAAGTACGTATAATTATCTTTAGATCACTTTCGATTGTATGCAGTTTGGATTCAAGATTCTTCTAATGGAAATTTTATTTCAGCGAACAAAAAGTTATACAGTACGAGCAATATGTGCGTGATTTACAAGCACATAACCGTGATAAAGCTAATTGTCAGGAATCACCGAATGGTATCAGCTACCAAGATTTGCAGCAAGAGGTAATAATATGGTTTTTCAATTTCCTCATGATGTTGTACATATCTACATTGACTACAGAAGATTAAAAATCACATGCTTATATGTAATCCTGACCTGAATGACTTGTTTCAGATTAATAATTTGCGATTAGGGCTTCTAGAGGCTGTCCATAGAAACGAAGAATTATCGGAGATGCTCGTGCAGAAAGAGCAGCAACTAGAACAGCAAGATAAGACTTCACGTGCTCAGGCAAGAGTCATAAAGGTTACTCATTTTTGATAATTAAAAAATATACATTAAAACTTAATGCCAGAAACAAAAACTTAAAAAAAAATTATGAAGTATGTTTCTTTTAATATTTTTATTTTGAACTATCAGGTTCGCGAGGAACTAATAAACTTGCTCAAAACAAAAGAAACGGAACAGAGTAACGAACTTTCTACTTTACAACATGATCTTGAACATCGAATGAAAATTGTAGACGATGTGAGATTCGAATTTATTTTACTTTATTTTGTAAACACATACTGTAACGACAACATTTGTAATCTTTTTATAAAAATAAATATTATTATAATTAGAAATCACTGAGGCTTGCATATGTGACAGGTCAACAAGCAAATAGCCGCAAAGGCTGACGAGATCCAAGAACTATTCGCGACATTGGAAAACAAACAGCAGCAAATTCATCGGCTGGAGAAAATTGTCCTCGCATTGGAGGAGCAGCAGAGGCGCGCCCAAGCGCAGCGCACGAGACAAGAGGAGAAAATAGCTGCACTTGAACATGAACTTGCGGCAGGCGGAAATCGAAGAGAAAGGTCCGTCAAATTAATTACCTGTTATTGACGAATTTGTATGAACATCTTGACAACTGTACTCCGCGAAGACTGAAGTATGCTATCACTATCCACCTGCTAAATCTTACGTACCATGGAATAGGGGTTAAGCCTAATACCATATAACATAGATCCAGGCTCCGAACTTACTGCACGAAAGTAAAGTAAGCTCGATCTGTAATGGCGGTTGCAAAATCACTCCAGCAATGAGGGAGTGTTTAAATGAATATCTTATTATACTTAATGGCATGGCAAATAGACAACACCCCAGTTTTTCTCTTGTTTACAGTTTTTTTTTTATTTTCAGGAAATTCTTGTTTTTCTGAAATCTGACAGCGACATAATGAAATTACTGTTACAAATGTTTGTAAAGTGAGAGTCGTCTTCTCTTTGATATTGTTTTATTTTTGTATTTCTTTTAAATAAAGTTTAGTGATAAAAATTGGTTACAAATTATTTGTTTATATTTAATAGTGGTAAATTATGTTCAATATTTCACTAATTCAAGATGTTTCAATTAAAACATCTCAATGGTATTTAATAATTATGTAATAAATTTGAAGAGAAAAGAGAAAAATCCAGATCTCCTATACACTAATCGCTGAACCATGAATTTGTTAGTTTCAAAATACCGTATCCTTTGCTGAAATTGCAGCCCATATACAAGTAGTAGTATTAGTAGTAGTGATGGCGCAGTGGATTGAGATAGGCTGATGATGATGATGATGAAAAGTTAACTAAGAATAGTAAAAAACCTGCATAAGAAAGTACATAATATATATGCTAATTTCCACGTTGAGCGGTTGAATAGTATTTTATACTGACTGGCAAACATCGGCCGCGTTCAGCTTGTATACACTATACTAGATATTAAGTACTAGTGTATAGCTATTTACTATATAGACCATTAACGCCTAATTGCTACACATTATTATTGAATCTTTAGAATATTAATCCATGTCATAATATCAGAAACTAGATTTTATGCACGTAACTCATAATATAAAAAATATGCTCTTTAAACATTGGATGAATGATAATGGTATCCGCCTTGTAGATTTGTAAAAAAAATATATTTGACATTGACAAATAACATAATAAACATGACGTGTTTCTCTTGGCCTTTTGGCTTCAATAGTTTAATTTTTTAATTAAGTCCATTTCTTGTTTACATTTATTAATAATTCACCTTAATTATATTCCGTGTCAAAATATAATATTCAATTATTGGTTTCGACTTTTAAGTTAAAATGTCGGAAAGAAAAGTTTTAAACGTAAGTCAAACTTTATCACATATTTATGTATTTCAGTAATAAGCACCAAAATTTTTGCTTCCAAATTTGTTTATCTAATATTACTATTGTACTATTTGTATATTCCAGAAATATTATCCTCCGGACTTTGATCCGACAAAGATCCCACGCATGAAATTGGCGAAGAATCGCCAATACACTGTGCGACTGATGGCTCCGTTTAACATGAGATGTGCTACATGTGGTGAATATATCTACAAGGGTAAGAAGTTCAATGCCAGGAAAGAGGATGTTGAAAATGAAGACTACTTGGGAATACGGATATACCGTTTCTATATAAAAGTTAGTTTTCTTAATTTCATCATAGAATAATTGTATATTTTTGGTCGCTTTCTATTTCAGTACATTTTAAATTTCAACCGTTTTAATTGTAATTTCAAATCATTGTGATTTTAAGTTAATACTAATAACTATAAACTGATGTATTGATAGTCTATGAACTATTTGGTCTCTTGAATCAGTATCCGAAAGCTATATGCTCCTTAATTTTATGTCTGTTATTGATAAGTGTGAAATTGATTGTTCCAGTGCACAAGATGCTTACAAGAAATATCATTTAAAACAGATCCTAAGAATACAGATTATGAAATAGAGGCTGGTGCTACAAGAAATTTCATGGCATTGAAACTGGCTGAGGAGCAGGCCCAGCGGGAGGAAGAGGAACAAAAGGAGGAAGAGGCCAATAATCCCATGAAGCTATTGGGTATAACTACAATTATTAAAAAAATGTCTTAAACTCTAATTGAATTGTATCTCAGATTTTAAAAATGTCTGTCTTATTTCAAAAATTCCAATACTTACATTTCATAAAGTATTATTATTTCATTATTGTAGAAATATTTCATGTTTAGAAATAATAATTGTAATCATTATTAAATTGTGAAATCTTTTCTAAGGCATGTTAGTGTAACAGGATTGCATGCAGTGAACGAATATGTCTTCTAATAAGGTGGTTGAATAATGTCTGTGCTTATTACAACAAAAACAATAATTTCCCTGCCATATCTGTCTTCCTGAGGCTTCATTTTGTTGAGTATTCAGTGTTGTCATTCAATCAATTGTAAAGGCTTACACATTTCTGATGTCTTTAGTGACTTTACAACCATGTAAGTCTCATAGTGTATATTGTAGAATATGCACTCAGTCTTCATATTGTGATATATTTCTGAATTATTTATTTTTAAAATTGATGATTACTTCACTGTTATTTAGTACATTTTCACTGGTCTCTATATTTTTTATTGGTTTTTACCTCCTTTATGGCAAGCTAATGAGTAAAAATGTATCAATTTAGATTTATACATGTTCAGGGATTAGTTTTAATATACCTTTGTAGTTAAAAAAAATTTTTGCTGTTTTTTATTATTGTTTTGTCAGTATCTCTCGACTTTCTGTGCCAATGCACCTAGTAAGTACTTTCGGTGTAATGATTAGGCCTTATTTTGTACAGACAATTAGTCATCAATATGAAAGTCTACATCGACCTTCAAAAGTTCAAAATCAATCTTGTTTCATAATTGGACTTTGATCTCTTCTTAGAGTGAGAAGTGCATCATATAGAGTGCTGTACTAAGTTTTTAAATGCTTATGTTTGAATTTTGAATGTTTCTAAGAATTAAGTTATGTAGATGTTATATACAGAAGTTATAGAACATAAATTAAATATGCTACATGAAACAACCTGTGTATTATGAAAAACAAAAATGATAAAGCATTCATAAGTTTTAAGTGAATAATATTTGAAAACATTTTAATAACTTCCAGAATACAGGACAGAGCAATCAAGACAAGAAATAGAGTTATTGGAGAGTTTGGAAGAGTTGAAGGAGTTAAATAGAAGACAAAGAACAGTGGACTATGACAGCATGCTGAAGCAGTACCAACCTGAAACCGCTGAAGAAAGGAAAGCTAGGGAACAGAAAGAGGATGATGATTTCATTAAGTAAGTGTAAAGCTAAAATGAATATATAGGAATATTGAATGATAAAATTCTGGAATTCTTAAGTAAATAATAAATTAAAATAAATAATTAAAATAATAAATTAGCAATTTTTCAAATCTTTTAACTGTCTATACATGTAACAAATCTGTAAGAATATTGTGTGTATGTGTGTGTATATGTAAGGCATATTAATATAAATATGTAGCAAAAAATTTAAGTGGAGAATGCAATATGTACTTATTATGAATTTCAACCTAAGATAGAGCATAACTTACACATGCCAGGAATACAAGTTACCTTAATAATAAGTAATGATAAGTTAATGATACCTTAATGGCAGGTTTCATATACAGTTTGCATACATTTGCATTTATTTACACAATAATAACTTTGCTTCAGCTTTAAAGGCTACATGTATAGCCCTTGAGGCCTAAAATAGAAAAAGTCTTTGACCTTATTAATCCAATATTTTCAATGTTCATTATCCAATAGGTACTGTGGTTTGTCCCATGTGAATTTTGTTACAGTTTCAACTATCATATAGTAATTCATTAGTTCAATTGCTTATTTATGGTTATTATATTAATACGTCATCACATCTGTATCTAATGTGTACTCTGGATTTGCACCCAGTGCATGGGAATATGCTTATTTTATAGAATAATGTGGGACACAAACAGAATTACTGAAACATAGGAGTGTACTACACTGCTTTGCCTACCACTTCAGGAATAACAGGTGTGAATGTACTTTACTAATGGATGGTTAGTATAATATGTTTGACTGTATTGGACTCATGAAAACAAATTAATGAGGTCTATATTTACCATGATTAGTTGTTAAAAATCTCATCCATTTAGACTATGGTTTCATAATCAAACTCATTACCTAGTTGTGTAATGTATTGAAAATGTAAGAGGTTATTAGAAACCATTGAAGACTTCCTCTTTACATGTCCTGGTTTCACAATCCACTTAATGTTAGCAAATAAATAGTATAGCCTTTCACTGAATGAGTTTGCGAAGGTCGCTAGTAGAGTCGCTGTGAATGGCATTAATTGACTCAAGTTGGCCATAGATGT
>DWME01009338.1:0-10987 GCA_018244795.1 Parelbella ahira ahira | reverse complement strand
CTCTCAATATGAGAGGAGACCCATATTCCAACAGTGGAATGACAAATGGGTCGATTATTATTTTATTATTATTATTAAACTTTCCTAACCCATTTCTTCGTATTCTTCACCGTTTTATATCGGTGACTTTGGTTTTAAACTAATGTTTTTGGTTTAATAGTGCCTACCATTACTATCTCCTATTATTTTGGTTCTCAAATCTGTTTTTAAAAAAACTTTTTTTTGTCTGAAATATTCGTAGCGAGTATCTGTTATTTTCCTTAACTGCTTACATACAAAGCAAAACGTGACCAAGAATACATCCCAAAGTTTCGAAGTCATTCGTCATAATTATTATTAAGCAATATTCATGCCGGACGAAAAATAAATTAGCTCACGCACACTCCGCGAAATGTTTGTTTAGCGTGTTTATATTGAACACGTTTAACGATCTCTTTAATAGACGTTAGAAAAACTTTAATAGCTAAAACTGCATCGATTATACACAATATGGCCACTTTCTCCGTGTCATCTGCTCTCTGCTCTTTGATTTTATCGTTTGTCATTTGTTTATGTAATTATATTATGTAGGATTATATATTAAGGAAAGGTGTTACACAACTGCCCCTTTGACGTAGTGGTTGCTAGGGCGACTGCTGAGCAAGAGGTTCTGGGTTTGATCCTGGTGTCGGGCAAAGTATAATAAGATTTTTGTAACTTTGTATTTTCAGTAATCGTTCGGAGACCTCGTTAATGTCCGGTGTACGGCCAGTATAATAAAATGGGTCTTATGACGGGTGAAAAGTGGAGGCGCTACACTAAATTGCCGACCCCTTCGAGGAAATACATGTGTGATGTTATGATGTAACAAATTTGTGTGCATAGTAGTCTTCGAAATAATTTACATATATTTGAAACTCCTTTGCTTGCCTTCGTCTGAAGTAGGTATAACTCGATTAAGAATACTTCGACACTGTATTGTACTTTTCATGTATGAAACCGTAACCTACTTAAATATCGGATTTGGAACTGTCTTATCTTATGCATATCTCATTATCTTAGAAGTTATATTATGCCGCTGACGCTGGTCGCCGGTTAGTAGCATTTAGCTAAGTTCAATTAGAATGGTTATTTCGTATAATTCACTTACTGGTTATAATTAGTAACAATAATTAATTATTATTAATAGTCCATGCATATAGGCAATAAAGTCAAATCTAGACTTTTGAGTTCTTTTTTAACAATACAGATCTAATTTTTTTGGTGTTAAGTGATCTTGTATTAAAACAATTTACTGTCGCTGATAAAATATTGTACCGGTATTTTGTTGAGCGTTTAATATAGGTCATCGATTCGTTTCACGTGTCAATAATATGTCGGGTTAGTTGGGTTAATGTGATGTAAAATGTAACATTGAAAACGGTCATACTCGTGTGTAATATTACACAATAACTTGCCTTTATACCAGTACCTACATATATTACAGTGCAATACAAAAAGAACCTAATTGTGCCACGTAAATGAAAAACAATACGGTAACAAAAGAGCACAGTAAAGTAAAGTAAGAACGACAGGATTAGATAGTACTGATTATCTCTCATACATCGTGACAACTTGTGTCTTGTTGATGTGCACCGATGCACTGGTGAAGTGATTACAAAATATGTAGAGTGAACAGCTATTAATATTATTACACCGTCATGCCACGTCCTTTATGTCGTGGGCAGGGCACCAAGTGTCCAATGTCTCTTATGCTAACCTTTTGGATTCTGATAGGTGACCGGATAACGATGAAATAGTTAATGACGTACAGTAAACTCTGTAGGTACGTGACATTGTATTAGGATTTGCTAAATATGAGTTTCAACAGGTCATTCAACGCGTCATTGTAAGTTAAATTCGGAAACTATGCTAATATATAAACAGTTTCTAGTACTACACATAGTATATTTATAATACTGAAAATAACGTTTCTATTTCAAGTAATAGTTGTACCTAGAAAAATAAGTGAAACCACTTATAAATAATTTCATACGTGTGTTTTTTCAATGGTTTTTAAGTGTCAATTTGATAGTATATATTTGTAAACATACAAATTTAAATGTAATTATTACGCAGTTCTCGGTAAAATCTATCAAAGAATTTAATTGATTTTTTTCACCCACTAGATTGCTTTTCAGGTAACTTTTTTCAATTAATTAATGCACTGTACGCATCCGATGTCAAAAATCCTTGAAATAACAATAATATCAATAATAATAATTATTATTATATCGTCCCACAAGGTCCCTTACGGGGCAGGCAGTAAGAATAGATCAATTAATTTGAAGATAGGGACGAGCGCTCGAGGTACCAGGAGAACATAACGCACCTGGCATGTCCTGATTATGACAATCCGGCATCGCTTCTCAGCAACGATGGTTTGAAAAACGTTTCTGAGAATATAAAGGGATGTGCCCGCGGTACTGACCTACAATGCAGTGGACGATCTAGAATATGCGAGGCGCAGCCCGATGTGCCGCGAAAGCCCACGCTTTCGTTTTGAAATGACCGTGTCACTCACTTCCTACCGTTCCGTACATTATGCCCACTTAGCGATTCAAAGTGCTGAAGACATGAGCGTGCTTTTTACTGTTGAAAGTTAAGTCACTATGTATGTGTCCATGCGGTATGGAGACAGATTGCTACTGGTGAGATCGGCAGAAGTTTGTGAAGAAAGTGTTCAGATAGGTCCGAATAACGAGGACGATTGACGAGGTTTACCCTAAAAACTTGAGTTAAACTGGTAGACAATAAGGAGCATACTCATGTAAATAAAGCTGAAAATACTGTCTGTAAAAGTATATAGTGATGCAAGCGGGCTGATAATTGACAATGTGCAACGTTTTTGTATAGAATATACGTGTACTATTAAACACAATGAAAACAGAAGTTTCATTTATTGTGGTGTGGCATTTTTGTACCATCCAAAACGTTAGTTGTAATTTCAAAGACTCATTAAACAAACAATAGCCTCTTGAGATAGTTCGTTAATACAAATAAGACTACTTTATAGTTAAGGTCCGAAGACGTTTGAATGTGACAACGATGAGATAAAATCGTATTGAGATTGTTTTTGTTTATTTGAAAGATAACTATTCACTAGTATCGGTCACCACAGACGGAGCTAAGATATATGTTAATATATTGTGTTACGATATATATTATAGCAATACTGTCACAGAAGGTAGCTGTGCTTTGTTAAATAGCTTTGTGGTCGGAACTGCGCAATAGTGCGTCTTGCTATATCGAGATATGTCTTGTTGTATCTGTTCAGATATTTATTTATTATAGTTACGCGTGCGGTCGGTCGGGCGTTACAATAGAAAATATATCGTAATATATCATAATATGTCTTGCTATATGATATAATACGCCTTATTAAATGATAACTCCGTCTATGACGATCTTATTTCTAATTTTTGGCCCACATTCAACAGCCATAATGTTTTGTCGTAGATATCAATACTTGCTGACTTCCAATTATTCACTTTTATCATTTACATGTGCCAACCGGTGTTATAATTGCATAGAAATAGGTTACAATTCTGATCCACAAGACTGATGGCCACGCGTTTGGCCTCACGCCTTATGTCATATGAGAAGGCCAATGACCACACTATGATAAAGATATTCATTCAGATGTATATTTTTAACAGAATCGTGATACGATGTGTTATGAAAATGATTAGTATAATATCAATATGAATGAATGATAACAAATCACCGTCAGTAACCGTGCAGATGTGACAAAAACTAGAAGTGTAAAGAGACGCCTTGCCAATCAATATTTATCTCGTTTTATGTATTTATAAAACGTACTTTCTGACATATTTTTAAAAGAGAGTAAATCTTGTTACATTGTGGGTGACGTTTCCTTCAGTATCATAGATATATACCACGATTCTCTTTCAAGTGTTCTGAAGATAAGTGCACAATAGCCAGATTGAGAATAGTAGACTCAATATGATAAAGAGATAGCACTTGGACCAAGATAACTCTGCACGGCATACCAAGGATAGCGATTAATATGCCAAACGGTTTGTCATTTCACTTGATTTCATAAATTGTGCCCGTAAATAATTTCGAATTAAATTGAATTTCGCATTCGAATAGTCTATAGAAAGCACTCAAGTCTTGTTTAAAAGGTCAAAGTTATGAACGCATTTGTTTGCTTTGCCACTTTGCGAAGCGATAAAGGTCGTGGTGTGTGGTATTATGTCCATTATACAAGTTTTATTTGAACTGTTTATTGTGACAACTTTTGAATAAATTGGTAACAAAAGCCGAATTTGATTCTTAATTAATTGGAAAGAGTTAATAAAAGCAAATTCATGTATTATGAGTATTACTTCATATTGTTTTTTAGAGATAAATTGATTGTGAGCATCTTTAGATTGCTATCATATATCATAGATCATAGATAAAGTCATATCATAGATCGGATATAGTTATTAATCTGTCGTAGTATACCTATATGTAAAAAGTGGGTCATCTTTATATTGTACCATTTAATATGATGTATGTACGAGTAGATCTCTCGTAGTTGCTTGCTCCCCGCAGCTCATCGACAACTTTATTCAATGTCAAACAGAATTGAGGTTTATTTTAAAATTCGTTATCACCTATCGCTGATATGCATTTTAATCTAATAATATGTAAAATAAAAATTATGCGTGCATTAGTTAGTGTAGATTTCTTTATTCGTTTAAAAATGAATTAAATTCGAAATTTGAATATTCAAAGTTATGAAGCAGAGGGCCACTTGAGATCATATGTTTTTTTTGTAATTCGTTCGATAAGAGGATAACGACGTTATTGTGTGAACTTTAATGTTTTAAAACAACATTATTTTACGACCGATGAGTGTACATACCTACTTTGTTAATCGATTGATACACTTTCTCATCGTACAAGGTCTTCGCGATGTGTTAATTACTTATCATCGGAATCATGAGTGTGTGTAATTAAATATATTTGTGCAAGTTAGAATTTTGAATTCTGTAAACGTGATGTTAATTTTGTACATTGCCGTTGCCAACAGATATTTAGAATTCGCAAGCTTCTTATTTAAAATTTATGATGTGGTTTTAATCAAAGTAAAAATATGTGCGGTCGATCTTAGATGTACAAAGAAGTTCAATGCTGCTGTGTCTGCCAGGGCGGCTATCAGCAATGTTATTAAGTAACAAGCATAAATGTAGTTCGATAGGTTATTCGTCTTTAGGTTGTGGGAAGTTATCAATGTTATTGTTGTAACATCCGAGCACGACTTCCAATTCGCTGATTACATTTTTTTTTCGTAAATGGTTTAGTTTTCAAAGGCTCGAACACGTGCCCATGATATTGTTGGGCACGTATATTCAATGTACACTGGTAAGTATTGCGTTATTGTATATATTTTACTTTATAATGTACGTATTTCTCAAACGAAATTATCACACAGCGCTCACGTTTGTGGCATCCACAGTTCTTGTAATTATTATTTATGCATGCGTATCTCGTAATGGAAAACCTTTAGCACGATTTTCAACGGAAACGCTTTGAAAAATTATGGATAATAATACTAGAATACGTGCATCGGTAATTGTCAAAATTAAGTTACGTTCTCTACATACTTTAATGTATTTACAAGTATATTGTGTTGGAAGCCTGACAAACGTCAGCAAAGTCATTAATTAACTTATCTCACAACCGATTCCAATCGTCTGGATATAATCGTATAGGATGAATCATCTATGAAAGTAATATAATCCCGTGTATGCCATTCATATCCATTTTACGCCACTCATATCCATATTATGCCATATAACATTTTCCCCGGGACAAAGAAACGTGTAAACAGACGCATCAATTATTTCGGCAGTTGTACACTACGACTGCCTTTGTAGAATTGCTTATATTACAGTACTCAACACGTGGCATAATAATACAAATATTGAATGAATATTGTATGATTGTGTCTGCGAGGTGTTATGAATCAATGTCATTATTAACTTTATGTTACTGAGTGTTTTAATTCAAAGCTTCAGATAAGTAAAACGTCACTATGCGTTAAAGCGTCAAAATTTATGCGTTTTTTTTATATCGGTTTGTATTAATTACCAAATATTCAAAACGAATTCTGTAATAATCGTGGCTAATAAAGATTTTTTTTACACTTAAAGGGTATTCATATTAAACATTACATTAGGTACGCCAGTATTTCCCCGAAGTGGGTCGACGATGTCAGTGCGATAGACAAATATGCTAATATGATAATGTCAACGTTTCAGCTTGACCAAGACCAATGTAATCGGCCGAAATATTGGCATTTTTCTTAGCTCGTAATTGTTACTGGTCAAAAAAATGTTACATTCGTGGTTATATGAAGTTTATAATTTTTTTTATTTATAAAGCACAGATTAATCATTAATCATAGTATGATATGTCAATGTAAGATATTATAAATGTATGACCGTCACTAAGATTAATGCAATCGGTCGAAATGTTGACGTTTTTCTACGCTTATCGTAATTAAAGATTAAATATAGGTATAAGTTCCCGTGTTTTATGACGTTTATAATCGTTTTTAATAACACGCAACTTGCACACATTAATCATACTGTAATCAATAAACAATTGATTAATGATAATTAATTAAATAAACAGAAATAGTTGCTCTAGCGGTTGCAAGCGCGACCATTGGGAGTGTTGAGCAAAAGGTTTCGGGTTCGATTCCCGAGTCGGACAAAGTATTATTGGGTTTTCTAATTATAAATTCCCAGTATTAATACGGAGTTTTCATTCGTGTCTAGTGTATAGCATTATGTTTACCTTCTATTCTATGGGACCTATAACTTAACTGGTGAAAAGTGGGAGTAATAAACTCGAGCCTCTTCGGACAATTTGCCGGCGTGAGTAATATGCTGTTAAATAAAAACAGTAATTCGAATTTTTACTTTTCTCTGTTTTCCATTAATGAGTACATCAATGCATTATATATACATAGATAGTCGGAGTACGTTACAAGGCGGGGCGATAAAAGGGTATCGTATTTTTACATATGCAACATTAAAATTCCGGTGCCGAGTGCAACGTGCGTTGCATAATTACTGTATCGGCTTATTCGAGGCCAGTTTTTGTATACATTGTGTCTGCCTGCACGGAGAATCTCTCGCTAACTGGCATCGATCAGAATACTGGTTTTAGTCATGAACAACGTTTTTGTCCCCGATAGGAATTCGTGGAATCTGCTGCAGTTTTGTCCAAAACAAATTCAAGGGAACGATCTTCTGATTTCACATAAAAAATCATTGAAATGTCAGAGCTCCAAGTTAATACTTGATTCAGTGATAGTTTCCATCGTTTTATTGTTAAATATGAAATCATTTTTAATAACGGACTTTGGGCTTGCAAAGTGTGATTACTTTCTCGTTTTTGTTTCTTAATGTACTTTTGGATGGATAAAATTACTTCAACAGTTACATTTCATATTTATGTACTTCGATCAGTTCACAGCGATTTACAATCAAGTTCGTTAGTTCATTGGCATTGGTGATTGGAACATCATTTTCGTCGCGATGTTGCCATACGTCACACCAATTTGTTTATTTAAGGTCAGTGTGAGGTACAGTGAATGACCACATCATTCACTCGTTCAGTTTTGACAGCAATACGTCGAAATGATCAGTCGTACGGCACAGTTCTTCAGATGTTCTTCGCGCTACCTCAATAACTACTCGCTGTATCCATGCTATGCGTCATATCAAATGTTCTACGAAAATATATGTGACAAAACATAACATCAGGCCTATGTTTTCCTGTAGAAGTAGCCAGAGGAGTGTAGAATTGCCGTTTTTCACCAGTTATATTATAGGTACGTTCTTGGAATAGGTGATATGAGGCTATTGTCGTATGTATATTATATTTGGAAGAAGTTCAGTTTCCGACCTTTTCGATTTTTCCGATTGGGAATTTCAAGTTAGAATAACCTAAGAATAGGTACTTTGAGATAAACCTAATAATACTATACAGATAAAAATGACCGTTACATATATACTTCACTTGTCATGAGCGCGTTTGAAAGATTTTTATTTATAATTATGATAAGAATATAATTATCACATTTACGTATGTTACATTTTCATCATTTTGATGATAACGTCATTTACGTCACACATCTTCGGAACATGTACATATTTATGAATGAGAACACTATTTTTAACATTACAAGTTACAGACCGGCGTCTTCTAACGTGTTGGCCGACTCATTGCCATTTGCGGCCGCGGCACCGGTCACGCGCGAATTTAAATGCAACTCGACAGCGAGCCACTCGGCGTGTTTTATACGACTATGTTTTATACGAGTTTAGCATGTACATACATACGTACTTTATGACTCTCACGGTGTAGTCAGAGAACATCGAACTACATAATATGTATATCTCCCTACAGCACTAATTTTCGTCTTTTGTTTTTACCCCTCTTCTCATACACGCACGTAGAATTTTTGTGTATTTTTATACACATGTAGCCTTTATTATTTATACATTTCAATTTATCACATTGGATGCCTAGTTAGTCCAATGGTTTCTGAACTATTTTACTATTAAATGTCTCATGACTGTTTAGACATACGATTATATAATATTTACTGGCTCAACTTACGTGAGTTAAGTGCCAGTATATATCACTCATTTGCGACTAGAGTGTAATATCTCAGAAGAACTATGTTTTAGAAAACAGTTCAGAAAGTTTGAATCCATAATTATTATTCTATGACTATTATAATATTATATGAGTTATAGACTACTCTATGATATATAACATATTAGATTATCATAGATTATTATTATGATTTCAAACTTTTTAAACTGGTTTCTGAACGATAGTGGTTTTGAGATATTACTTTAGTCGCAAATGAGCGATGTACCTATAACATCTTTTGTGAACAAATTAGTTTAGGTAGGGGTCCTACGTTGAAATTCGATCGAGGAAATATGTTCTGAGTGTAGAAAAGTATATGTATGTATTTATATATTTCTATGTATATATGTAATCTTTCAGCCTTCTGATTACGATAAAGTGCACTATACAGGCCTTATCCACCTGCGACTACACATGGCGTGCGGAGATATCCCAAAATATTATTTATTATTAATTATACTCGGTTTAGTGCTTATTATACACTCATTAATTTTTGAAGACATTGTTATGTGACGTTCAACACAGCCAATGAAAACGAAACGAAATTACGTAACGAAATTCAATAGAAATTCCATTCCATTTGTAATTCATGAAGGCATTTTTATAGTTATAATTAGCAAGTCATTGGTTACTGGCACTTTTATATACGACGTATTTATTTTATAATCTAGTTAACGTTTCTCACATAATACCTATATAATTATAAATGGCTATAATATTATATTATAGCATATTTCTATAGATGGTAGCTATGCTGTAATATAGTGCTTTTGCGGTCATTATCTGCGCAACAATATGTTTCGCTATTTGATATTGCATTGCTTATAGCAAGACATATCTCGATATATCAAGAGATATATCTCTTCACAGATTTTGATTGCGCAAGAAATATATTATACTATATCTTGTGTGGGCACTGGAATGTTACTATAGAAAATATGTTGTAATATGTCATAATATGCCTTGCAATATTATATTTATGGTCTAGCTCCGTCTGTGACATTAACTCTTTAGAAGCGTTTGACCACGATTTTACCTGTGTTTGTTCATTAGCGATCATGTTTATAATGCTCGGCACGATCAATGCAAATTATCACTCAGTGTTCAGAATATATCTCTACCGTTACGATGCTTACTGTACTGCCACGTCAGTTGTTTTATGGGATAGGCAGAGAACATCGAGTGTCAAATATAGCTATATTTAGAGACGTGACGTCTTTTTTCTATATTCGTCATTCTCTTGGTATACTTACTATGAACTTTCTGTACAAACTCTCGTCTTGTCAACATAAACATCAAAAATAAATAGCGAAGTTTATGTACTGGAAATGACATGTCCAAATGTACTTTAGAGCGAGATGTAAGATAAAAATAATAATAAGATCGTAATCAGAAACGCTTTATACGGTCTCGATGTAATTTTGATCCTAACTAGCTACTATTTGTTAGAGCTGGTAATAGCGTAACATATTAATTTAATTGAATTTAAAATTAACATTAACGGTGAGCAAAATGAAACAAATAGCCAAAACGATGAACGAACATAAAGCTGAATGAATTTAATGTGTTTAATTATTTACAACCAATTCACCTTGGATACGGCAGTGTGTTACCAGCGGTCGGTCGTCGCGCCTGCGTCTCAGCTTGTGCTTTGTGCTATAAAGTATACGTTAAGTTTGTGTCTGGCGAGCGTAAACGTGTGTTGATTTTCAATGTAATGTATTGACCTTTTTTTCTTTTAAGCATGTGTTTTAAGCCAGTTATGTTGGTACTTCCTAACTGTTTAGTTTTGTTATTGTGCATTATTTGCTTCCCGATGTATGGCAATAGCCTCATCCCCTATTCCATGAGACGTATAACCGAACTGGTGAAAAGTGGAAGTACAACACCCCTCCGCTTCTCCTGCATGGAAATGCGGGTGTGGTGTTATACTACGTTAGGTTTTTTAATCGTTATTGTACAATACAATATAATATACTTAGCGAAGGGCGAGGGCGAGGCGAATGCCTAGAATAATTCTCTGCCAGTTAACATCTGGAGAATATATGTTAGTGATTAATGTTACCATTTTCTTGTTAATGTGTAATAAGTGAAACGTGGGATTGTATTACATTCCTCTGTTTACCCTTTCGGCGATTACAAGTGTGATGTTACGTTCTTTTTGCATTATATGTAGTTTAAGCTTATTTGTTATTATATATTATCAACATTTTATTTGGGTGAAGGGATGTTAAGAATGTAGGTACTGTGGTCATTCGGCGTTCTCGGCACCTTTGGGTTT
>DWME01009337.1:0-10987 GCA_018244795.1 Parelbella ahira ahira | reverse complement strand
AAGTCTGCCAACCCGCACTTGGCCAGCGTGGCAGACTATGGCCTTGACCCTCTCAATATGAGAGGAGACCCATATTCGAACAGTGGAATGACAAATGGGTCGATTATTATTATTATTAACAATAATAAATAATTAAAAGTTTGTGTTACAAATTATAATTAATAAAATTTTATTATTAATGAATATTCCTTAGGACTCCCTAGGACGCCTTAGGCCTCACGTCGTCGTCTTCTCTGAACGTACGAGTATGATCTGTCTTAAATACCTTTAAATTGGAAACGCCAATAATGAGGTCCCACAGGTTTTATTTATTTGAACTATATATAAATTGTACTAATATGCCATCATAGAATCGCACCCGTGAATGGCTTGATCTTGATTGAGCATAGAAAATAAAATTTAAATATATAGATTACGTTCTTGCAGTGGAAAAATTGTAATTTGCGACAATTGCAAGCTGTGCAAATAAATAACACAGAAACACCTTCACCTATAAACAAAAAACAAACAAAACTTTAAGATCCCGGTAAGAGCAGAGTTCGTCCCTCAAAGGGGGCGGAATGTAAAGTGTGCTTCGTAAGATAACTTCAATTAAGCTTCAAAGCTTTGTGCGATAATTCCAATTTTGTTTCGCTTCTAATTAACTTCGTCGAAAGTTACATTTTGTTGTGCTCTTTATTTGTTCACTGTTAGTACGTTTCGTCCCCTATACCAAGAGGTCACTTGAATTTTGTGTTTTTATTAACCAAAATTTAGTTAACAATTAAGCTTAAATTAAAGGTTTCTTACCAACGTTCTATAATACGTCCATTTCGATCTATCCGGCGTGATGAGATATAGTACTCATATCAAAACGTAACGTAAAATCACGCCTGTAATCCCCGAAGGGGTAGTCAGAGTGTAGTACACTCTCACGTTTCACTAGTTACGTTTACGTCCCATGGAATAGGTGGTGAATATCATAATATTAAATAATAACAAATACGGACTAACGAGGTAGTTTCAGATCCTGTAAATACTTAAAGCTCCAAGTGTCTTAAGTTTCAGTTACATACAAACAGTATGCATAGAAAACGTCTGCAGAGTCACCGAAGAACGGAGCATCTTTAGAAGCGCGACACTCGTTATTATTTACGTTCTTTATTTTGAAACAATTTCCGCGTCTCGCTAATGCTACTGTCGCGGAATTGATTAAACTGTTTATTGAGGCGTCTAGCTACGGTCTTATTAAGCGCCGTATGCTTCAGAAGGCTGGTGGAAAATTCCACGAATTTCCTGGAATTTGTTATAGGAGAAATTGGCTTGAACTGACAGGAACAATTTCGGCGGAAACTGCTCGTGGCTATTTTCCCGATTATTAAACGTGCGAGCGGAATCTGTAAAATATTCTGGATAAATACTGTAATAAATCTTCTACTACTTACAGGTTCTTTACGTATCAAATAACTGAGCCATAATTAGTATAGCACTGCCGCAGGAGGCCAAGACTTAGGTACCTGCCTTAGTCAAATAAAACAGTTTCTGACAGCGAAATGCATATAAGAAGAGAGTAGTGAACGTAGAAAAAGCACAGCGGGACTGTAAGAATAGATATATTTTTACTCTCTGCCTACCTCGTAAGGCACCTGGCGTAAAGATAGTAGAAACAATTGGCGGTTTGTTAAAGAATAGTGACAAAAATTGCTTGATGTAACTCAAAACGACGTA
The DNA here is from genome assembly GCA_018244795.1 of Parelbella ahira ahira. Taxonomy (NCBI): domain Eukaryota; kingdom Metazoa; phylum Arthropoda; class Insecta; order Lepidoptera; family Hesperiidae; genus Parelbella; species Parelbella ahira. Next base: position 9,280 of record DWME01009337.1, on the reverse strand, counting down.
ACCCAAAGGCTATTTGCGTATCATTAGTGTGTTCCATATGAGGATGTGAGGACCTGGTCCAATATATACAAAATTAAATACCAATTAATTTACATCCACTAATATATTAACATGTTCATTTCAATTTCCACATTATTTTTCGATTAAAATTAAACATACGCATGTATGACATGTATATCTAGATTTAAACCAGATCAAGCAAAGAAAGTTTATTAAAAAAAGAACTAAAGCACTTCACATACCAGATGTTGATAAAGAATAAAGTCGAGTAATTCCAGCGATTTCTCCGCACCTCACCTTGATGTCGTTGATGAGTTTTTAAATGCAGTAATCTCGGGGTTTTAAGTTTGTTTTGCGAGAGAGCAAACGGTGGCTATTATATGTTTCTGAATATCTTATTACAATGTATGGGAATTGGGGATTTCAAACTGAATTATAATACAGAGATATAGCATTTACCAGTAGTCGCAGTCGATGCGTTTGTAGTCAAACACTATAAGATTTTTCTACCATTTTTAATATTTTTATATGTATACACATGAAGGTACTTACTTAAAATTCACTTAATACTGTGGTATTTATAAAATTTATCAAAAGCCATAAATATTTCTTCAAAAATTAAATTTACTCAACAGCTGACACATTTAACAGCGATTATCACACAACAAAGAACCGTTTAATGTATGGCAACATTTTTAATTATTCCGTCCGGATACAAAATATAAACGAATATAAAGTAGTAGGTACCACGGAAGGAAGTTTTTTTCTGGTTCAATATCATCTCTATATTGTTATTGTCCTAACGAAACATACCGGACATAAATATTTAAAAACAGGACAAGGAAAAATAATATGTGACCGGTATGTTTGATTTTTTTTTATTTGACATAAATTGATGTACTTGAAACTGGTGATTGCTTAAAAAGGATTTTTTATTTTATACAGGTGTAAATTAAAAGAAACCAATGAAACTATTAATAGGATTCCATTTAAAATTACTCCTATTTCGTAGTAACGTGAATAGGCAAAATTTACCGCAAATTTTGGTACACATAAATATTCATATGTAATGTATAAATAAATGTAATGTATTACAAATTATAAATATGTAAATGTTATGTGTTATAAAATATTAAGTATGGTATTCGACATTAATAACGATATACTTATACATATGTACATATATGTTTTTTCAAAATTAATACCACGCAGATGGGTAGAATCCTGTACGTTTTTTATGATAGTACACTTAAATTTTATTGGGATGAAGTTATTGTCTTGATTAAAAACTTTTGATTACTTTTAATATCGTGAGTAAATTTTTGAAATATAACGATTGAAATATTGATTAATTGAACGATAGATTAAGTTAATTACTTGACAAAAATATTGTCATCTCATGGTTGAAATAATTTGATATATTCAATACTGGAATATGATCAGAAAAAATCACGATTAAACGTATGTTAAATAAAGGAATTCGTTCGGTTATCTTCATGTATGAGTTAAATACCTGACACGTTCAAGTGCTTTTGTATCAAACGATAAATCTAATTAATGTTACCTTATACGAGAAAAAAAACAGAAGTATCTTACTTAATCGTTAGATTGATGATGTTAGGTTTCACACTTGACGTTGCTTTGAAGTTTTCATTAGAGCCTTCTATGAGTTTAAAGGCTATAAAGAGCCCGTTTTATTGTTACAATTCATGGTTATGAGCTCATGATAGAGTATAATAGTTTTATGGCTTTGTGGAGAAAGAAATTTACTGGGTTTAGACTTATAGCTCGCTATATATACCTATTTGCTCAAACGTTTAACGCGTTAATCACATTTAAGCTTCCTGTTATATCAAATAGATCTTCTGCGAAGAGTTCTTGCATTTTTTTCTTTTCCTTTTATCTTGTCTTAAACAGCAATGCTTGCATTCTGGTTATGCCAAACGGACGTATATGTTCTGTAATATATACCTACTACGAAATGCCAGCTCGTTTCACTAATTTACTTATGATTATGTATTAAGATATTTTATGTTTTATTTTATTGTAATCATAAGGGACGCTCTTAAAATTATTTTGTAGAAGATTAATTCTATTGAAGATTCAATGCTAGCCTTTCTATTCTTGTGGCCTATAATAAATTTATCCGCATGCGCATTTATAATATATCATAAAAGCTATTTAATCGTTTTTCTAATACTATAACAAAAAAACCGATCAGAACTTTATTTTAATTAAATGTCTGGGCAAGCGGAAATGCGGCCAATCGCTTGTGCTTTATCAGTTGCCTAATTATATTTTGATCCCCATCACGGATCATTACATCAAATTTTTGTTGTTTATAACACCCAATGATGCGATCAATCGTGAAGCTTGAGGATACGATTCGACGAAATCTGAATGTCGAATACGACCAGGTTAGATGATATGGATAAATCGCATATGTTGTAAATAGTTCAATTGTTACGAATTGTAGTGACAATAAAATGATAAATTAATTATTGTTAATATAAATTATAATTAATTTTACGTACTATTCAAAATAAAACTATTCTTCCTAACGTTAATAAAATTGATGTACCCGTATGCTTTAATATTTTTAGCTAAGTATTTTATAGCGTAATTAAACGCTCAATTTTCCCGTTGCAATAAATCACCATAGAATAAATTTCAAATTATGATTTTACAAAAATATTGTCGCCAAAAATAATTTAGACATTTCTGTTTGCCAAGCTCTAAAGATAGGTCATGTCCACAAATGGTACTTTTAAATACAATGTGGAGTCGTGTCGTGATAATAAAAGGCGCATGTTTAATTATATTTTGATCTACATTTCGGATCATTAGTTACGAGATTGATTTCATTGTCGGGCAATATGGTTTTGACAGACGCTATCAATTAAAAATCGTTTTGCTTTTTTCTTATATCGAATTTCGTTATACTTAATGTTCTCGGGCGATTTGTCACTGAACGGTACTAGATCTCATTGTAAATATATTATATTTTGTTTGTATGTATATGTAGAACATTGTCATAGAATAGGTATGAAGAAATATAAAAAAACAAAATTTTGTTAATTTATAGGAAAACCAAAAGATTTTTTCAAACGTAACTTCAGGATTACTTCAACAATAGCTAGGAGACATAGCTATGACACGAATATTTCTCACAGCGTCTTTGCACTTGCAAGATTAATTTTTTTCTGTTTTCAGCCTTTCTCGACTATGTTCGATTAATTCGACTATATTAACTGACCGTTAGTGACAAATGTAAGACATCCGTGTTACGGAACACATTGCGTAAAAACGTATAATTATCGTCAGTAATTACCGTCAGATATTCAGTCCTTAAGCTTGAAAGTTTACATGAAACTGATGTCAGGGCTAGCTTGAATTGGCAAACAGGTAAATCAACCATTCGTTTATAATTTGTTTTATTATTCTATAGGCATATTTAATCATACCCAGAAGTCATTAGAGCGTCACCAGCACACAGAAACTCTTTTGCGCTTTTCTTGACTACTCCATTTTGTATTATAGCCCTATTTGATATAAGATACTTTAAATACTAATTAGGACAGTAAAAATGTCGTAGTGTCTAAGCATGTTTGCATTTTATGTTTGCCGTAAGTCTGTCTCAGTGGTTTATAGTAACCCTATAATGAACGGTCGTATTACGAATGATTACTAGAACTCCAGGTTAATTGGCTAGCAAACAAGATCATAAACTGTTTCCGGAAACAAAATAGAATTGCTTCAACAAGTGCTACCAGGAAAAGGCGCTTCCAGATAATTATCTGAAACTGAAAGGTTTTTATATAAAGTTTTACATAAGATTACGCTTGCAGTCTTCGAAGGAATAGACAGAGAGGTGTTATAGTACCCTCTCATGATTCGCTAGTTATGTTATGCTTCCTACCACGTAATAATCCGGGCACAAATCTAGATTCCGATCTAGGACTAAGAATAACAAGTCAGAAAAACTCATTAACTTCCGACCCGGGGATCGACCCCAGGACGTCTTGTGCAGCAATCGCGCTGGCAACCATTATATCAACAATGCAGTCAAGTACAAAGTTTTAATTTATTCCCAGTATATATTTTATTATATTATAAAGCTCGATTCAAATTAAGCTGTCCATTGTTGTGTTTGTTTACGAATATTTTGCTTAATTGGTTTAAGGAATTCCATTTTTTTTAATATCTCTCTTTTAATTTTAAACAATTATCACCGATTTGTATTGAATAACTCTCATTATATAGTGTAAAAAACTTAAAAAAATACTCACCGTTTGCATGTTTCATCCATTCTCACCAGTGACCTCAAATATATAAAAGATTTCAGAAAGCAAAACCTAAATACCAGAGATATCCTCGAAACACCCGACGAAACGTAAATGCCACTACTTTAAATTCTTTTAAAAACTGGGTAAATGTTGCAGCGCCCTTCAAGCGAAATGAGGAATAGTGGGCGCGGCAGTAAAAAGACAAGCTCATAAAAAGGTCACCGTTGAAATATTGACGCAAGAAAAGGAATTTCGTCCCCGACATGACCAATAACAGTCCTTGCGAATGTCACTAAGTTAGGCATCACCAGAAACTATTGTGCCCTCGCAGAGTCCATATTGGAACTTTCACGTTCTTTCTCTGTTGTAAATGTGTTATATTACGAATTCTGATTTTATTTGTTCCACTTCGTTATTGGTAGAATTATAGTGGCAACTGTATGTCAATTTAAAGTGATCATCGTTGTATTTGCACTCATCCATTATGATACACAATCATACAGTGTATCAATTATGATAACAATCATACATTACATCGTTCTCGTTGTCATTTATGGTATACAGCCATATCTTCGTTTACGCGGGATCACAGACTGAACGGTTTGGCTAACACACTAGCCTCTTTCAACCCATAAGCCTTCTTCTAATCACCTCTTACGACATGAGGTATCGTAGTACGGAGAAATCGGACGTAATCTGGTACCCGACAATGACCGTTAATGTAAATAATGTTACATCTGGACACAGAATAAATACTAGTGGTCATCGTAATAAATACTTGTCCTAGGTACTATTGTCACCAACAGCTCCCAACTCATTTATTTAGATGTATCCATAATAAACAAGCCCCAAGGCAAAGTCGCTGTATTGGTACAAGATACGTACTATGTACAACAAGTGCAAACAGAACAGGCAGAGGAGTCGTCGCGTAAATATTCCCGATCGCAAATCGCAGTTCAAGCGCACAAAGTCCCGCGGGGAGAACACGTTACGTTACGTTGCGAACGGGTCTATTACGGCTATTTCGCGAAATACGCAAACTTAGTGAACGCGAGCGGGATAATCTCAAATGCCGCTTCACTAATTAAAACAGCTCAGTAATATGTAATTAGCAAAGTCTTTGTGTAGTTCATAGCTTTATGCATGGGCTAATGAAGTCTGCTTTAGTGAAACTTTCGTTAATGATAATGAAAAAGTTTTAAAGGTTATTTCATTTTGTTATAGTGTAACACTAGTAATTTTCATTAGCTAAAGTACACATGTGCTTGTTACACTCTATGTACCTTGTTATCCTGCATTTTATATGAAACTAAGTTACTAGGAAATACAAAGTTTTTTGAAATATCATACTCACTTTATAGACAAGCTTACAAATTAATCACAGGCTTTAAAATTATTTAATTAGTTATTATTAAGTAAAAAACCTTCTGACATATTCTGTATTCAATAGATAATGTAGAGTAAGAGTCTGATAAAAATTACTTGGCAGCTTGCATGTCCGTTAGTTTATAAAACTGCTATACTAATAGAACCGCTTTAAGCTTTCGACGAAAATTCGAATTTAGAATGCTTATCACGTGTGATCACAATAATATCCATGTAATACCAAAAATGTTCCATAATTTGTTAGCAATGTTGTAGAACCAATTCGTTTGCATATTTAGTTCCAAAAATGATCAGATAATGTGCTTATTGACACGTATGTATATAAACTTTGTCATTTATTTCCACTTTAAATACACATCATTCTAAAATGTGACACAAAATTATCGTAAATTTCCATATATTCGTAAACGCTTATGAATTAACAAATATAAATGGTGTGCGATTCTAAATTCAAATTCTTGTTCAGACACTTGTTCTAATACTTAATAGCCAAATCAATATTAATGGGTATTATTTATATCAGTATTCATTGTGTGAACATTGTATTGAGGACAGGGCGCGATGGCGCTCATTGGAGGAGGCCTATGTCCAGCAGTGGATTGAGATAGGCTGATGATGGTGATGATCATTGCGTTGGTGTTCAATTAAAATAAATCAATAAACAAACTGCACATACCTGTAGATGACAATGACCATGTGCAACCACGTATTCAATCTGCTACACTACCATTTTTTATATTTAAAAAAATCCATTCATTTACTTATCATCCACGTACATATTTTCTCCAGCCATTTAATTCTTAAGGTAAGTCTTTAAATATAACTTTTCCGTTGCTATATTGGTTCTACACTACACATATTCCTTTCAAATACCAGAACTATAATCAATTAAAATTCCTTAATTCCGGCAAAAAGTATTTAAATCCACCCGCAGTAATAATTCAGTCTCCCCTATTTGACTAACACGGTCCGATTGCATGGATTCGGCTAATGCTTGCATGGAATTGGATTTGGACTAACATGCAGCAATGCGCGGAGCTCGCAAACAGTCGCTAAAATCTTCTGCTATTAATTGTTAATTGTGGATCAGCGATAACCGGCACTATTCCCATGTAGAGGATTTTGTGGAATTCCTTAGATTTTGGTGGATCCTCTGTACGTGGAATCATCAGGGTTTGTTGTGTTTCTGTTTGAAAAGTGATAGGAAGCCACATTGAAATCTCAAGCAGTTCCATGTCATTTATCAAACGTAATAACGTGTCTGTGACTGACAATTTAATGTTTTGTTTATTTGTATTTAACTTCAGTTCTTAATTCACTATATGTTTTATGAGAATTGTTTTGCTTTGTAATGAAAAGATCTAGATGACTAAAATAGTGATCATTACCGCGCTTCAAAGCAAAAATCAGGCCTTAGTGCGAACTTAGTTCTTATCAAACAAGGATAAGTTGCACTTCGACAAAATATGTAACACAATTGAAAAGATTCTTATCATACCAATGTATTAATACGCTGATAACCTAGTCTTATATGTTGATTTATTACACAATGTAACAACTTGCATTATTGACTGTTCTCATTTTAAACAACCTTCTAAATTAATCTAAAGTTACAGAATTGTTACTTTAATGTTACCCGTATCTAAAGATGTGATAAACTTTCAATACTAATAAAAAGCAATCGTACAGTATTATAAATTAACTTTGGGTAAGTTATGTTTCGGACTTTAAAAAAAAAAACTAATTAAAAGCATCCGCAGTTATAACTCACTCTCGCCTTTATCGACACACACAGCCAACAGCGTCGCGCATTCCACGTTGTATAGAATCCGCGGCTAACATTGCACGCGTGGCATTTTGTTACACACAACCGAGCCTATTTATGGGAGATGGAACACGGATAATCCGGGATGGAAGCGAAATTTTACGTAAGCTCATTTGCTTACTTATTTATTATTGTCCATGTGTATATTTCAGATAGATAGATACTGAGTCTGCTATGTTCAGGATATGCCCGAATGCTTTTGGACTATTATTTTTTTTTTATTTTGTTTTAACATTAATATATGCAAACGCTTTATCGCAAGATTTTTAACAAAGAATTCCAAAATGGAACGGGTGATGATAATAAATTCTGCCTACGGACTATTTACATGCCATAATTCTGTCATATTCCCGTGACTTATCTGTTTGTGTGTACCATTCATTCCATCGCTTAATGTTTTAAAAGTAGGAGAGATAAATATAATAAAGAGATTCATTAACTTTATGTATATGAGTACTTAGTTCTGAACGTCAATATAATAGTACAGTAATGTTCACGACAGGGCCATTTCCCATTATGTGTCTAATTTTGAATTTTTTTTGGAAAATTCATGGATTGAAATTCGCATCCAACATATACGAACATTCTATTACGGCCGCTGTTATTTGCGGATTTCGCCCAATCCATTACCGATTCGGACGAAACGTTAGTGTTTAATGGGTTGCTATTTCAGACTATACGAGCAATGTGCGGTTCTAAATTAATATGCTTCAAAGCGAAAGCAGATTGAAACGCAAATTACATCAATAAAAACATAGATTGCGTAACAGTAACTCGTCTTAAAACATGCATAGATAAACTCTATCTTTGCAATGACAATTAAAGTGCTAAACGAAATTTAAGAACGAATATAAAACTTTAGAAAGCAATAGAACCTTCTCCTGTTTCAATGAAGACCTCTATAAGATCCGATATGTTAGATGCAGTAGACACATGCGAAGATAAGATTAATAAAATAAGAGTACATCCAAAATTTCATAAACGTTCGTACATACGTCACTAAAGTCAGCTATAAAGACCTCAGACGAATTAAAAAAAAAATCGTTTTATAATCATAGATGTCCTTAATATCTAAGTATTGCGTGATTTACCTAATGTAAACATCTGTATTACAAGAAACCATCTGAGTAGATCAAGTCACAGATAGTAACTAGTACAGAAATATAACATAATAAATAAAAAAGTTATTTGTCCAACATACAAACGAACGCCTTCGGCTATTGTTTGGGTGTTATTCAATATCTCAGTCCGAGTAATTCGATTTAACTAAATACGCTTGTACCATGTAGCGCCCGAGGCCACGTATCGATTTCCAAACTTATATATGGAGTGTGGTCGGTTGGAAAAGTTATGGATGGTGGATTTCGTATAAGTATTTTTATATTTCAATAGTTAATTCAACTGCTATTTTACTGTCATTACATATTTACCTTGATTCATTGAACGCATAGGTGCAAATTCAAATATTTAAACTAGCTGGAATGAGCCTGACATATTTATTTCAGAATAGCTGTCCATTGACATTTGAAAAGCCCGCAAGTGTTGAAATATTGCGGTGTGTATTATTTCCACTTTACGCTGTTAGTTATAAATTGAGTCATGCCTTTGTATTGTTGAATACAATTACAATACAATTTATTGATGGTAGACCACAATAGAATCTACAAAAAACATAAATTAAGTAAACAGTCATAAAATTAGGTGCAATTTAACAGTTCAAAATACTTAGGCGATTTGCAATTAGTAAAATACAGGAAAAAACAAATGCAATAAGAACAGGGGA
>DWME01009336.1:0-10988 GCA_018244795.1 Parelbella ahira ahira | reverse complement strand
TGACGATATACGCAAAGTGGCTGGCAGTGGTTGGATGCGAAGAGCTGAAGATCGAGCTCAGTGGCGTGCCATTGGAGGGGACTATGTCCAGCGGTGGACGATGATGAGCTGATATTGTGTATGTGTGTGTGCGCGCGCGCGTACGTCCCTGCATGTGTGTGACTAATAAAAATAAATGTATACATATATAAAGCAATGCATGAAACGGGTCGTGAAATTGAAAAACAATTTGTACCATAGAAGCTCCCTGCTGCGGGAGCGTCGATAACAACAACTGCGCTGGTTGGAAGGCGCGCTTGTTTTGTTCTCAAACCTTAGAGGGTTTCTCATCATAAAACTTAATCGAAGCCCCGAACTTGGCGCGCGTCCACGGCTCTTAAACAATACTAGCAGTCTAACTGCCACGGACACAGCGTTTAATAGTTTAACTTGTAATCAGTATATACTGCGTAACATCATCATCTTCATCAGCCTACTTTCATCCACTCTTGGACATAAGCCTCTCCAATAACACGAAAGCGACTATTCGGATCCAACCGCTGCCAGACACTGTGTATGTCGTCACTCATACTGCATATGTTAAATTTAGTGGTTAAGAATTCAGCCTTTCACTCCGGAGATGCTGGGTTCAAATCCATTGCGCGCACCTCTTTACAACAGTGCGTTTTAAATTTAAATATCACTTGTTAATACTGAAGAAAAACAACGGGAGGTAACCTGCGCACCCTAGAATGTATTTTAAAAAAATTCTGAGGTATGTGAAGTCTGCCCCAACCCGTAGTTGGCCAGCGTGGCGGATTACGGCCTTAACCCTCTCAATATGAGAGGAGACCCGTATTTCAACAGTGGAATGATAAATGGGTGGATTATTATATCTTTTTATGTGTTTTAATAGAAAAAATAAAAATTTAACAATCATTTTATTTAATGCATTTATTATGATAATATTAGCTCTCAGTCGCCTAGTGCGTACCTTCGGAAAGTTGTAACAACTCTACATTAAGAATAAAATTGAAACACACATTATATGTAATGATATAACAATAGAGTACACGAAATTAATAATAACAGCAGACAACAGTTGTCAATGTACACATCATTTCAGTATAATATTCCATATTTTATTACTTTACAAGTCCCAATTAACATTGATACAATATTTATTAAAAATCTTATTTTTTGTTGTATTGTCAATTACTACAGATACTTTAAACACGTTCATAGTAAATATTTTAATATTAATTTCGTATTTTTATTTTGCAAAATAGCTCCGTACATCTTCTAAGATACCCTCCCGTAAAATAATGGTCGACACCGGAAGCGTCGCAAATATTATGAACAAATACATTATGATATTGTACTCGTGCTGTTGCGCTTGCAAGCGCCGGTCAGTTGAGATAAACGAGTACCTATTTCAGGGCTCGAATACAAGTTATTTCAGTTTGCGGTAAATACTCAAATACAATCATAATATATAAACATATATAGTAGGTATATTGCTCCAAATATAAGTCTGTATATTTGGTCGAAATGCGCTCACATCTCGTGAATGTATTGATACCGGGAACTTTCAAATAACATATCGTTTTAACTTTCTCGAAAAAAATTGATATCTTGATATCAAAAAGTTTGATTATAGCTACTGATCGAAACACTTAGGAATAAATCATCTTGATAAGATTTTTTAATATATTCATTTTTAAATAAATATATTCAGCCATTATATTGACACTTATAAACCGCAATGAAGATTTGTCGATTCTTCGCAAGTTCAATAGTTAAACGATAATTCAAAGAAATAGAATATTGCATAGTCAATGGACTGAATAATATTTTTGGCGCTTCAAACATCTACGCTTTTTAAAACACAATGTTTTCTGTTTCAACATAAAATGAATATAGTAATTTATCTCTGTTTGCATAATGCAAATGATCAAATTATAATATAATAATTCTTGTCTTTACAAAAACAACGTAAAATACATACCTACATGAAATATGCAGATTTTACATGTTAATTTGATAAAAGTTATCTTTATACCATAAGAACACTCTAGTGAACAAAGAAATATGTTCTGTTGTACATTTTAAACCAAATTGTTTGTCTCATAGAAATCTTCGCCCGTTTCACGTTATATTTTTTATATTAACTTTAAAATTATGATACGATTACTGTTACCTTTATTTGTACGGCATTCTAGGTATTTTGAAACCAGCACGTTTATTGTAATTAGTAATAATATTGATATATCTGTATCAATTGTTTTCATCACAATTTTTAATTCATCGGTTTCAATGAATACTAAATTTATTACCAATGATGATAATTAAATATGTAAATGGATACTTCTGGAAACTTTTTGAAACTGATTCGCTGTTTTAACAACAGACTACAATATTCAGAAGGACTAGAATGCTACTCAGGAGGGCAGGTAGATTTTTAGTGAAGGGTTTTAGATTTTATTAAACCTGGTTTTATATCGTTCATATTACGATAAACATAACAAACAACAGATAAATGATTTGAAGCCAAGGCACACGTTCTCATACTGTTTTGGAAGAAATGCTCGATTTAGATTTGATCCTAGCTACAAATTATCCAACTTTCCGAATAGGTACAAATTTTAATAAGATTGGTACATTCAGTGACAACAATATTAAAAAACTATCTTTCTGCATAAATTCACAAAATGTTATACCTACTCTAAGCGAACATAATAATTAATTTATACTCATAATTACAATATATCTAAAAAGTTACATCGTAATAGTACAAATATGTATGTATTTAGGTACGCACACACGGTGTAAACTGTACGTCCGCACGACTAGGTGCTGGACTCGAAGAAATGGGCGTCTCGTCGAGTTTGAGGCTCGCGCTCACAGTACAATATATTTAATGTTTCTCTCGAGCCACTCGAGAGACGCCAAGTCTTGCCGTCCACGGCTACCTGATCTCTACATGCGGTAAACGCTTTCTCTACCTCAATAAACTGCAAGTAGCTATTATCGTGTTCCTTTAAAACGCCACACCTAGGTTAAACCTCATTTTGCCACAGCCATTAAAATTTAACCACACTTTATCCCACACGATCAACATAATGGCGTAAATATATTTAGCGTTTATGTAAACCGTTCAACAATACATACTGTTTGACATATACCTTACGAAAACCTCGTGTCTATAAAAACGGTTTATTACTCGCATCATTGTGTTACAAGCATATAATCGTAGGCACTACGTTATTTAAGCTCATGTCAGTACTATTATGTCGACCTGTCTATGCACGTTACTCGCATACTACATGTGTCGGGACATTAAATATATTATTTACAATCATGGGTAACGAACGATGCCTGTAAAGATTTAGTATTCAAAATTGGTTTGGTCCTTGTACTCGTTTTGAACGTAATCACGTCTAAATATCAAAGACGAAAAACTAAACGGTTATTACATGTTTTAATATAAAAATGTACCGTTGAGAAGAATTCACTGGATTAACGCAATCGAATATGCCGCAAAATCTAAATTAGATTGACCACTTATGATCTATAGATGAATAACATTGAATTAAACATAGAAGGAACATGCTATGTAATAAAAGAGAGAATGGTACTGCAGAATTCTATATGATACTAAACTCTTCACTGGCTCCAGTAACGTTAAACCTCGATGAGGAGTGACAAATGGCGGCCCCGGCTGAGGCTCCACTTTGCGAGAAACAACCGAAAATAAAATAAGACGAGAGATACATGTCTCGGCAGAATATCTCCCTTACGATCTACACAGCTACAAATATAAAACCTGACATGTAACTCCTGCTTAAAAAAGATATTCACTAAGGAATAAGAAGATAGCACACTTATTTAGTAGACATACAGATCAACGTATTGTACATACATAAAATTATGATATTTATTTGTTATTAAAACTCATTATCGATTATTAACAATTTTTGGCGATTACCTATTAGTTTTTTGATATATAATACAAAGCATCGATAAATTAATATTGAATAGAATGTGACATCATAAATTAAAGCAAACATTTTATTTAATTTGTAATGTGACAGCAAGCCTTCCACTATCAATACTGATCAAGACGACAGTGTACAGAAAATTAACTCAGCAATTAGATATAATGCAAGATATTCGATAAGCAGATTTAATTTACAAATAAAATAAGTTAGGTACCATTCAGTGAAGATTATTATTTTGCATAATATAGGTACAGATATTGGAGGTTAGATGGTTTAATATTATATACATATATAAACCGTTACATAATATTATTAGCAACGACAAAATTGAGACTTTAATTATAGTACATTGATTAATAAATCTATTGGTATACAATAAAAGCTGTGGGACTTATATCTAAACGTAATACAAATAATGGATAAGAATCTTTTTAAGTTTTTTATACCGGTTTTTTAAACGCTTCCTCGCACATCGGATTCAATGTCTCCATTACTTCATGACACTTGTCCGTTCAACAAACCCATCTTCTGTATAGTCCACTCACTCACACAGTTTAGTCTACACCTCATTTTATTCTTTTGTACTTCACCACACAAAGCCTACTGGGGCATTACGGCGAAACGCATGATGCGTCATGTGCCTACAACTAAACTTTATTATTACAATAAACCCGGCTTAAAATCAAATCAGCTTATTCGATTATAGCGTGAGATAATTCTGTGTTGGAAACATAACTGTCTGCCCCGCAAAACAAGCAATGAATCCTAAAAAATTAAAACCGTGATTTTAATCCTACGTGTTAACAAATTCATAAACTGCCATGCATAGGAACCAAACACAAGCTTTGCTCGTGGATTAAATTCAATCCTATATAGTAAAACTCGTTGCCACTTATCATAACGGTCCTCACAGTTCGGGATGCGCTTAAAACAATGACACTATGACTATCCTCCTAACCCTAAACAGTTATGTTAGGACTAACGTCTGAACAGAAAATACACGAACTCACACGATGTCAGTACTCTGAAGGGATGGCGGCGAGAGGTCGCCGCCTTGGAAGCGGCTGTGCCGGCTACGAATTGTGTTCACGCGACAAACCTACAGCTCGAACTCCGAACGCGTGTGGCGGCGACGGTCGAGCCGCACGCGCGCGCCCGCGCGCCGCACGCACACGGGCGCGCCGCGCGGCAGCGGCGGCTCCGCCTCGAAGCCGGCGGTCGGAAACGAGCGCCATCGCCGCCCGAACAACCGCTCCAGGTAACATCTTAGTCAGATCCGGGTCGCAGCGTTGTCCGCTGCCAGTGGTCGGTATTCGCCTCGACCTAAGTCTCGCATTTCACAATTGTTGTTCCCGTTCACAGTTTTTGGGCCGAGAGACTCGTCGTGTATGCTTCGTCGAGAGCACGGTTCCGATGCTCGGCCGAGGAGCGCCTCCCTCTCTCCCGCTCGCTCCGGACTTCCTCCTTGTACACGTACACCTCCATTTGCATTTACGGCGTTGACTACGACGGTTTGTGATAGAGGACCGCCATGTAAGGGGCTGCCATCGAGCAGTTCACCGGCTCCCAGTTCGCTACGCAGTATTCTTATTTTTTGAATCATCTCCTTTATTTCGTACCGGAGAATTCCGAGGAAGCACAACTTTAGGAACGCTATAACACAATACCCTAAAACAAATAGAACGTCTGCGGTTCGTTTTATCCAAGCGAGCAACCTCTCGGCGCACGCGGCCGTGTGAGGAGCGCAGTGCACTGATGTAAACGGCACAGGGGATGTTGTGGATATCGCGGCTATCGTGGAGGGCGTTATTGCTGGCGTATGCGCCGGTATTCGGCAGCAGCTCGGCGGAAGCGTGGTGCGGTTAAAAGCAGCGAAGTCAGCGGGACCTGTCACGCCACAACACCTTTGCTCTCTTTGTAAACGGTCCCAGGCTTCGGAAAATTCAATGTCGGTCTCGTAATCTTTGGCAAGACGAATACGTAACTGGGGTCTAAGCTCTCGACAGACCCGCTCAAATCGGAACGCCCAGTATACTCCGATCGCTACGTCGCCCACGAGTAACGCCAGCAGCGCAAACCAATAAGCGTTAAGCATTCGTTCCGACAGACGTAGAGCGGCTAGGCAGCCGAGCAACTGCAGTAGGCCAGTCTGCGCGGGTAGCGCCGCGTAGCCGTAGAGGAAGCCGGGCTGTGCGGCACCGAGGCCGGGCACCAGGGTGCGCCTGTAGTCGGCCAGCGCGCGCCCCGCCGCTGCGCAGAACGCGAGCGCGCCCAGCAGCAGTGCGCCGTTGCACGCGTAGATCCAGATGCGATAATAGCGCATTGCGCGGTGCGCGGCGGGGAGGTGCGCGGGGCGCGCGGGCGGCGGCAGCGTCATGGTGGCGGGCGCGGCGTCATGGCGCCGCCCGCGCCCGCGCCGCCGCCACACGCCGCGCCCCACGCCTCTGGAAACACACCAGCCACATTACAAATATATTCCGACCTGAAAACGCGCATAATCATTCATTAAGTATTACTTTGTAACTTGGACAATTTATGAAAACAATAACGGCTTAAGAAACTTTCCCAATAATGCTAGTGGCAACAGGTGATAAAGTAATACGTACTGTAAGGCGCATATTGTTGTTTTATATTTTACCCCATTTGTTACTTGTGACTGTGAGTTCATGAAAATCATGGCCACACTGTACATTTGTATTTTATTCGTAGACTGTTCCCGATTTCTCGGTCCAGGGTAACTGTTAGTTACCTGCTCATGTACCCACATAGTTACACTGAACCTGGGTGACCGAGCTTTGCACGGTATTTTTTTTTGTAAACCATGTTTTATGAAAATTATATTTAGATACGAATTACATATTGATTTTACAAATTACATACGAATACTTTAGATACAAATGACATATTGAAATTTAACTTCGTATTCTAATGATATTGTAGCAGTTTTTCATTGCATGCAAACTCGGATAAAACGAGGTTTTCTTAAAATGAAATTTAGCTAGATCGATTTATAGATGTTTGAAGTTATTAGACAGATTAGATATATGGTACAACATAAAAAAAGCATTAAAATTATTTAAAGCTACATCTAAATACGTAATAACGCATGTGTTGCGGCAAAAGTTAATATCATGCTTTAACAGCAACATCTTACACATACAATTTAACCTCGTAACTTAGGGGAAAAACCAATACATAAATAATTATATGAACGACACAAGTTATCTTGGGGGATCCCAAATGCGTGCAAATATCCCAAGATTAAAAATAAATGTAAAAAACCAGTTCTTACAATCCGCCGCCCGTGCCGTAGGCGCGAAGCCGCGCTAGTCACAGGAGGGGCCGCGCGACGCTCTGCCAGGCGCCTACCACTCCGGCTCGCGGCCTGCAACCAACGCGCCACTTCTGACTACGTCCCTTCCACATAAACATCACTTGCCATATATTTGTCCAAAAGCCGTGCTTACACACATGCCGTAAATAAGGCGTCTCACCGCCATTCGCTTGACGATATTTAAACGATAAATATTGGTAATCTGGATCTTTAATAATTAAGTATATGTTATTATTACATGGAAACGCTGGGTCTTTTTTAGGATTGGCAGAGAGCATCGAATCTTAGCTTAAAACTATTAAAAATGAATTCAGTTTTTCGATTTCAATAGGCAATAATTGGCTAACAACAGATTACAGGTATTATATAAATTTGCATCATAGTTTCGTCTACATCATTAAGCATGAATGTATAATATGTAGGTACATCGTGGTATCATGCTTACTTTTATAATTCTTTACTTCAATATTTTTTCAAATACTTTAATTTTTATGTAGACACATATTAATATAACTAAAACTCATAATTTCTATATAAGACAGTCAACTATAAATAACTTTAATAAACGTATTTTTGATTTGATTATGTTACTGGCAGTTAGTTTGAAAATGTTGATAACATCGTGAAAACATCTGTCGTAATTTTTTTAAGGCGTGCGAGGTTTGCCAACCATCACTCGGTCATTGCGGCAGACTCCCCATTTCACGAACTTATAATAGGGTTGATGATCACAAAGATGATTTTATGCTTTGATGTTATGAGAAATGTTATATGTACTTTTTAAATTACTGTACTCGCGTTCAGACGTGTCCAGCCTCGCCGGTGTCCATCGAATTAAGTATTTACTACAACAAACTGTAATGTCTTTGTGTACAAGTCAAGGGGCACGCGCAGGCTTAGTTATTCACGAACGATTCAAAATGTAGAAATGTGTTTCTACATTAAATAATAACACTAATTAGGATACTGAGATCTCGCCTTTGTTCTACGCTTCAGCAACTACCATCTGGAAACTACCTATCCATATTTATATGATTTTTATCCATTCAAACGTTTTTCATCTTCGTATGTCTCATCAATTTTTTATGTCAATTTGAACTAGAACAAAACCTACTTGCACCATACAATCCACAATAAGAATCATCTCAACTTTCCTATCATTGCTTTGGAAGTGTAACGCCCTTAAGTATTCCCTAAATACTTAAAAACTGATATCTAATCTTATCCCTTCTGCAAGTCAGAATAACTTATGTACGCCTAAACTTTTGTCGAGCTTATCGTAGGATAGTTTCGCGCTGTGATGATTTATTACGATGCCAACTCTATATTATATTCTTCGCGCGCCGGCACTTTAGATAAAAACCCCTCGACCTTGCTGTTCTCCGGTATCAACGTACTTCAGTATTCAAAACATCGACAGCCCCCTAATATCACTACTTCCTAGCTTAACTCATCGTTTTTTATGTGAAGTGAGATATAAGCATTCTGCGCTCAGTAGACATACATATGTATATTTATTCATAATGGTTTCCTCAACTTGCTTAAATAAGAACTATGTTTAGATGCTTGTTGGGTGTCGACTGGCCGTTGCGTTACGTTTAACTTAAATACTTAATACCTGGATCACCGAGCTTAGCTCAGTTTTTTTTTTAAAGTACGATATATAGATGCATTGATAAAGGGTTTTCATACTTGATTTCATGGAAATAGTTGGAGCGGTTTCCGAGATTCCGCAAATTAAGGCGAATAGTAAAACTATTATTATTTTTTATTGGGAGCAACTAACTGCTTTACCGACACAGCAACACTAAAGCTATTTCAGTACAGAGATGTAAAAAAATTGTTTAGTAAAAGTATTTAAATACAAAACGCAAATGCATTGTTACTTTACTATTTAAAATAGAAACACAAAATAGTTTTAATTAAAGGTATTTAAATACAAAATACGTATTATTTACTTATTTAATTGATTTTAATACAAGTATTTGTTCAAAGAGTTCATCTTTCATGTTACGTCTATAGAGCCTCATAATCATTCCACCAAATGAAAATAGTGGTTCAACGGGCGCAGAACTTGGTAAGCAGGTATTATATTTAAGGAAGGGTTTTTTTAGATTAGATTAGAGTTTTTTTTTAGATATCTGTTCAAGTATTCTAAAGTATTGTCTTATATATATACAAGAGTTGTTCGTTTAAAGGTATAGAGAGATTTTTTTATTATTGTCATATCGTCATTGCATGTTCTTTACAGGGTAGACTGAAAGCAATACCAAATATCTCTCTTGTTTTACTTTATGTATCTCAATATTCAACACCCTTTTCATACTTCAAACTTGAAGCTACCCACCACGTCAAACGTGTCTTTCATATATATATTGATTTTGATTCTCAATTGTTTCAATAGCGGGGGCTACCGTAAATAGCTTTAACGACGTAGGCGGTGTCAGTTCCTACCTACGCTGCCTCGCCTGAACACTAACGATTTCTCGAACCGCTTGCTGAATACATTTTCTCACATAGTATTCGCAGATTATGCGACTCTGTTCTCATAATAAAGATTTATTCAAGGTTGGGGAGCAGATTTTATATATTTTCCTTAATCCCATTATCTATCCGCTAAGGGAAACCCCACCAGCCGTACATCGTGTAAGCTACGATTCTATGAATCTTTCTAATTGAATTCAAAATGCTGCAGGTAGTAGCTGGATGCGGTTCCTAGGACTGGGCGCGATGGTACTCATTAAGATAAGCCTATGTCCGGCAGTGGACTGAGACGGGCCGATGATGATGATCCATGAGTACGTACTCAAATATAATACTGCTCGAAACACAATATTGATATAGGAGATTACTTCGATATAGGTCGTTTATGTCATATTACGTCGTGTTATGTCAATACATAATATTACGACAGTTACAAAAGTCTGCATCGTAATTGCATTCAGGCAGTTGTTATATAAAACCGAGCGAATCCAATTAAACGTTAATTTCATAACTATCCAGTTACTAATTAGTTTTCCCGCTCATTTGATTTATTTCAATTACATAATCGTATTTCCAGTAAAGTTCAGTATCCAGTTAAAACTGTGTGTGTTGTTTTGCGAGGAGGCAAATGAGAGGTTTGTTAACTTGCATGTTTGTTTAAGTGATCAAGTCAGTTAACCCGCGTCGTTCAGGTACCAGAAGGAACGACTTGTAAGAAATACGTGACATTTTGCTGTATCAAAAACATCATATTTGACAACCGGCTGTTCCTATTATACGCAGCCTACCCAAGCACGATTAAATGCCCTGGCTGCGTACACGCTGCAGTAGACAAATTGTTGATGTAACGTAGGCCCTACGAGAATGTGTTCTGCGATGTCAACTTCTTCTCAACGTCGGTCTTTATGGAAGTCTCACTCTAGCAGTGGACTGAAAGTGAGACAGATTAATGATGATAAAAACAATATAATAGATCGACAGAATACGGAAAAAAACGAACACACATACATAATTATGTAAAATACCTGATAACAAAATACATTGCACGATGAAAATATTATGTACACAAGTAGGCAGCCGAGACAAAAATAAGCAAAAGCAAGCAACGCATATGCAAAAAAATGGGCAAGAGGTCCTGGGTTTAATGCCAAGGTCAGGTACTTTAGGCTTTTCTTATAATTTATTATAAC